>VYYJ01004009.1:0-14664 GCA_021029165.1 Cyphoderus albinus
AATTAGTTAAATAAATAGAATGCAAATTACGTTAATGATAATAAAGCACACTATCTTTTGGGGTATTAAGTACGTATTTAAAACATTCTTGAAACCTTCGAAAGAAACAATGTAATTAATGGCAGAATAATAATAACGATAGATAATTTCTCTGAAGACTTTCTCGTAGTGTTACTCTTCAAACTAACTATTTTCCATTGGTAAAATATTTTTAATGTCAACGTAATCGGACATTGTAGGTGGGATTGAAGATATTAAAACGTTAAGAAAAGGGCTAACTATTCGTATGTAATTACAGGTAAAAAGAAATATAATGCTGAAGATGGCAGACGCATGTCAAGAATCTAGCCCAGCAGCTACTTCAAGGTTCCATGACATGTACGTTCAGAGGCACAACAATGTTAGGTGAGTTTTAATTTTGATGCCAATCGTTATCATTAATTAGAAATTACTTCTTCAAGGAACAAAGTATGGCGTAAGTAAGATTGAAAGTCTTACAAATGTTACACTTCATTTTAAAAGTGTGACGTAAGTACTACTTTACTACTTAATGAAATTGCTTTTGCTCACCTTTAGATTTTTACACATTCAATACTTGTAAAGCATTTTATTACCTTCTAAGTTGTAAAAAGAAAATTTATTAAGCCTCGTTAGACCAAACGCAAACAAAGAAAATGAATGAAATTGAACGACATAAATCCGAGTTAGCTTTTTTTTAGAGTGTTATTTAATGAATTTATTCACACTTGAAACCTTGATGATGAACTCCGGATACTTAATGATCGCTCGTGTTATTCTTTTCTTTCTAGCATCTTGTACGCAGACATCGTCAATTTCACACCACTTTCAGAAAAGCTAAGCGCTTCAGATTTGGTGAAAACTTTGAATCAGCTTTTTGGGAAATTTGATCAAATCGCACAGGTAAGAACAACTATCTCAGTATACATAATTAACTGTGAATCAAACTTTATAGAGTCGTCTGTCTTTCGAATATTATTAATTAACAAAGTACAATGATAATGAAAAACTATTTCACTTGTTTGTGCCTGTTCAACAAAACTTTGGTGAAGTACGACCTATCAAGTTTCACTATGAGGGGTTTCTCAACTTCATAATTGAAACTGCTCCTTGTGTGAATCACATATGTATGTCTGTACTAATCTGAATTAAGCCGATATTTTTTTTGTTTTCATGAACCCTTCTTTCTACAATTCAAATTTAAAACAGCAACATTGTTGCATGAGGGTAAGACAGTTTTATACAATTTAATAACATTTTTAATTTACAAACTATACTGTGATTGTGGTATAAATGTTTCGACTTCGTCTAAAAGAACTTCTTTGTCGATTTCAGATTAAAATTTTGGGAGATTGTTACTACTGTGTATCAGGCCTTCCCATCTCTAGGCCAAATCATGCAGATAACTGCGTTAAAATGGGATTGGAAATGATTGAGGCCATACGGTAAGGGATTAACTTCATTCATCATGTAACTGTCTATACATTTATTTTTAATCTCGTCTCGCAGTCTCGTCTAACCATTATTACATAATACAATAGCCTAGCTGCAATTCAATCATTGCTTTCTGACTGGCAGTTTTAAGTTATATCACTTTTAAAGGGAAAAATGTCTGGCATCTCTTTTAAATGACTTCCCATTTTTATATTTGCTTCGTGCTCTTCTCGTCAAAATAAAGTCTTCTCGAGGAATTTGTTGAAATTCCAACCATTCATTTCATTCTTTTCAAAGTGCAGAATTTTCTAACATGAGTGAACCAGAGCACATTTTTGTAATCCCACAAAACAAACTTAGTCAACCGAAGTATTTTATTCTTATTTCATTTGTGCGATTCAACTGTTTGCTATTGACTTTTGTGGGTTTGCCAAACATTTTGTTTGAACCGGATGCAATGTTCGGAACGTGCTGCTCCCGGCGGTATTGTGCCTTAAAAATGTTGCGCTCAACACATCACACTCCATTAAAAGAACCCATGCCATGCCGGCTTCGAGTAAAAAAAACGTAGAAAACTTCATGTAAACACAGCTAGGAAAAACGGAATTAAAAAAGAAATTGCGTTTTTGACCCACATTCATTTATATTTTTTCCACGCGCAAAAAACCTTATGTCATTTGTTGAGCAACCAACGTTTCAATCCAAATAAATAAAACAAGAGGAATCATTCTCGATGAGATGACCTTCGTTGTACACACATGGGAATTCAACGGTCAACTGTCCATTTTAATTTCCGATTTTCATTCACTTTTTTGTTTCGGTAAAATCAGAATGGTCCGTCAAGCTACTGGATGCCCCGTCGACATGCGAATTGGCCTGCACAGTGGCAACGTACTCTGTGGAGTCCTTGGACTCCGAAAATGGCAGTATGATGTCTGGTCGGACGACGTCACTCTTGCAAATCACATGGAATCGGGTAAAACCGCGATACCCTTTTCAAATTTCAAATTCTTTTTTCATGAATATTTATTTCGAAAATTGTAATGAATTTTTTATTGGTTTCAATCCCTAGGTGGAATGCCAGGGTAAGTGAAAAACATTTAATTAGACATCATTGCCAAGCCTTAAATAGTGCGACTTATTTTTTAATTTTGTTCAATGAAATTATCCAGTCATACCGAAATAATAAAACCTTCGTGCTATTTTTATTCTGCCCACGTCACACGATGTATCGAGTATATCAGCTACCATTAAATAGTATGAAAAGTAAATGTCTACTAAATATTTTGATGAAACCTAGTAAACCTAGAAACCTACGCCTGTTGACCGATAAGCTTAAACACACGTGCCACGTAGTCCAGGTCTTTGTAACCCTCACAAAAGCCATGAATTATGACAGTCCAAAATCTGTAGCATGTTAACGTAGGCCACCAGGAGGATTATGGATCGTAAAATAAAGTGCCTACTCATGCAAATCGTAATTTATTTCCATATTAACTACATCTAGTGAATCCTGTCATATAATATTGTATTGAATTGTAGAAAAATTTCCGTCTGACTTTGCAAGTAAATTAAATATAATAATTCAAATAGAGTATTACCACAATAATGAAGTCTAAAAGCTGTCTTGACTGGTTTTATATTTGACAATGAAAATAGAATATCATGGAGCCTGTGAAACAGATTTGTTGAGTAGAAGAGTTTATTTCGTCTGTCTCGTTCGTGTCAGTCTGATTTAAGTGGGCTCATTCAGATGTAAAATTAATATCCCAGTTGGACTTGAACAGAATTCTCTCTATTTGTGGACGACAGGAAAAGTAGATTATAAAATGATTCAACTGACTTCAAATAGTACACCATTTATAAACGTAGTGATAAAGAGCCTAAAACATAGGAACTAGTAACTAGCTGGTGTGGTCATGATCGTGTCGTAATGATAATGATTATTACCATTCTGTGTCCACAAGAAGGACTAAGTTGATGCACTGCTTTCATTTACTTCCTATCGAAATCTAAAATGGTCTATAAAATCGTTGAAACATGTGGAACTGATGGTCTCTGCACTCACTTCTCGCCAGTGCCAATCACTGTAATCTTAATAATCTATTCTATATCACTTTTTCAATGCCCTGAAACGTTTCATTTTCATTCACAGACGAGTTCACATCACAAAAGAGACTTTACTCCAGCTCCAGTTTCCTGGTGACTATGAAGTCGAACCGGGTGAGGGTCATTTGAGAGACACTTACTTGGCTGATCACAAGGTTGAAACGTACCTCATTGTACCACCGGGAAAGGCAAGTCAAGTGAACCACTTTTATGAGGCTACCATTCATTTTCTTTACCCTTGTCTTTCCTCTACACATGCCATCCATACTGTCTTTGTAATAATGATAATGCTAGAGCCTCTAGCCTAGAGGTGACTGACTGACCGCTTTTCACTTCAACAAAAAGGGGTGTAAATTTTGTGACCACATTTAGAATTGGTAAAAAGGATTTCTGTCTCCTCATTGCTTGCTCTCAATCTTCATTCTGTAACTAATTGAACTTTCTCCATGTGTGCCCTCCTTAATTAAGAACGAACAACTAATAAAAATTAGTCATGGGAGGCATCTGCTTGAACGTCAATTTACTTTCTATTTGATTAGATTATGAAAAGATTTTTTATCTGTCGATGTAAAGAGCACCACAAACTGGTTCTTTGATTTGTACGGGTGCGAGCGACTTTTACTTTATCGAACTTTCTCAGACTGTCCTAGGCGCCGTCGTTTTAGTATCTCAGCTCTGATTTGTTAGTGTTGTACATAAAATTACATTTTCATGATTCTTTTTTCTGCCAGGATTTTTCGGTCTCCGAAATAGCTTTTGAAGTATTGAAAGAAAATGTGAACTGAAAGGTTTCTTTGTTGTCACCATCACTTTATTTTTGGAGAAAGTTTTTATTTACTTGTTTTACGTGAGTGAGGGCTAGAGCTAGATCAACTATTGAAAGGGTCACGCTTTCACATAGTGCTGCTGCGTTTGCTAAAACCAAAATGTGCCCACACTCACCCACATCCACTCAATTTACTCAACGCTTTAAGTTGTATGAGATGACTCTTTTCGAAGGTCAGCAGGAAAAAATATCAAATAGAATTGTTTGTAGTGTTTACTTTGTTATTTGTTTGTCGAAAACAGAAGAAGAGCCGTAATGGTGAGCTAAATCTTTCAAGTCCATCAGGAGGTCCACAAGAAGGTTCCGAAGGGAATAATGGAGTGCCAAAGTTTGGAGTGCAGGCGGGTCGCTCCCGGTCCTCGTCAAAGATGACGAAAACGATAGAATGTTGGGGAGCCGACAAGCCATTTGCGAATATAGCGGAAAATACACTTGCGAAGACAATCGGGTTGGCGGTGAGTTTTATTTGTTGTTTGTATTTCACCTTCTTTCTTGTTTTTCTATTTTTGTACTTGTTTCTTTTCTAATGTATACTGAACAAGGTTATCCGTTAATATATTAGTGATTGTTAGGATTAAACGCTCACTAGTTTTTTGTTCAGCACTGCTTGCTAACTATTATTTGCAGGTTCACTATCGGTGCTGGATATAATGTTATTACACGAAAATAAAATGATAAGTAATACATTCGTTTTCTGTTTAGTTTGTCATTAGTTCAGAAAACACATTTTTAACACCCCACCATTTTCAGATATAAATAAACCTAGATTTCACTACTTAACTGACATTTGCTACATTTTAAGTGCATTTTGCATTAGTACGGCAGTTACTAATATTTTAGAGTTTTTATGTACAAAACTATCTTCAGATTTGACCGCTTTACTTATTTATTTTATTGCAGTAATTTAACAGTTTTTGTGTCGTAACTTTCAGAGCCTCGAAATTGAGCAGAATCTCTTGAGGAGCTCCAACACTTTTGAAGCGTGCCGGTTAGTGAAATACTTTAAATCTACTTACTCCGGAAATATTTTATTCTCAAATGCTTAGATATTGTGATTCAGTGATTCTTTTGCCTGGATGAAAGTACTTTTATATTTTTTTAAATTATGCATATTTGTGCGTATGGTTTGACAAGAACCGTACCATTTTCATAGACAACAGCACTAGTATTGTTCAATGCTAGGAACAATGCATCACTTAATTATTGCTATAATAAAACAACATCAGAGACCAAAGACATCCATTCTGTCGATGCATTCTAGAAAAGGCTTCTGTTGTTTTCTCTTTTTTGTTCTCTTTGTAATCCCAATTTCTTTGTCTTTTTTTGTCGGTTGTCGGTGTCGACAATGCCCTTGTCTCTTCACTCACCACCTACTCGGATAAACTCTGGCTGTGAATGGAATTTTTTCACATTCACACTGTCACAGGCAGTGTTGCAGATCAGAAGACTTGAATCCTGTGACCCTGTGGTACCGAAAGGGAAGTCTGGAGACACAATACCGAAATCTACCTGATCCCGAGTTCCACTATTACATGGCTGGAGCAACAGTTATATTTGTGTGCATGGCCATTCTTCAAGCACTCACCACTCCAGGGTAACATTCCACTCATGCATTTGTCACTTATCCATAAGCACGTAATAATTCCCAGAAAACATTAGTATGTGGGCTGAATGAATGAGCAGGAAAAAAGAAGAAGCATGGAGACATTTTTACCAAAATCCCTAGATTTCTTCGAAACACGCCATTTTTATTTCATAGTTTAGAGTTATGCCTTTGCCTGACCATGAATTGTGTGCATTTTTCTCAATTATTATATCTGGAACTGGACGAGAAGTTTTGACGGAATTTGAACATCAAAGTACTCAATAACATAACAAAGACATTTCGACCAGCTTTATCCAAATGTGTTGTATTTTCTAATTGATATTGTTTGCAAGTTTCGACTGATTCAATTCTGAAAACTAGAAAGCCTGCCAACTTTCATTTTGCCACGACGTCTTTTTTCTTATATTTTTAGTTTTATTCCATCAAAATATACTGAAAATCCGGATGTCTGGGTTTGAAATAATAAAATTCACTCAAACTGAGACAGATATCACTGTTACGATCCTAGAAAGGTTCATTGCAATATGAAGACGGACGAGATGTTTTTACTTTATTCTTTTGCCTTTCGAATAAAAGGAGTCAATCCCTCCATTCTTTTGCACAAAGGAATAAAGGAAGAGAAAAGGAAGGAAAAGTGAAATTTTCCTTTTATAGATAAGAAAAGGAAAATTCCATTGTAAAAATGACAATAAAAGATCTTGTTTCCCTTCATATGGTCAGTTGGGAGTTGGATTGAAGTGTGAGGATGAAATGGCATAACAAAACAAAATCGAAAACTAAAGTAATTGCATGAACTAAAAAGAAAGGTGTATGGTATTTACATATAATGGATGCAAGAATCCAACAGGAAAATTATGTAGGTGAAACGGGAAGAGACTTACTTTAGAACTTTAAGAAGCATGAAAATGACCTCAAACACAAACTGCCGTGGTTGTTTACGTTGCAGAAAATGACACCTACGCATGAAGTGGATACAGATTCTGTCCATTGATTAGAATACCAACCTATCATGTTCCTGAAGAAGAAAATTAACACAAACGGTGAAAAAGGGATAAACAACCTATAGGGGTCTCGTTTTAAGTACAAAATGGCAGAAAATAAAAATTAATTTGATATTTTTAATTAATTTATTCAAAGACGGATTTTTGAATGTTTCTCTTTTCATTTTCCTTGTGACTATTAACTAAGTACGCCACCCGTTTAAAAAAATTAAAAATGAAGTTTCATTCTAGCTCGCCAACAATAAACAAAATAATGTTTTCCTCCTATATCGCCGAAAAATTCACTTAATAAAAACATGAACATCGTAAGTAAAAGAGACAACATAGAAGATGAATCGTCTTATCCCTTGTGTCTTCGTACAACACTTTTGCATCCATTCACGTCAGAAATTCTATGTTTATGATGCGCCCACTTTAAGCTTGCCTGTGATCATTTCCCTTCGTAATCAAATAAATGAAACTTCAACAAAAGTTGGAAAGTATACCAGGTAGAAGATGAATGTGGAGCAAAGTTATAGCCAGGAAAAAAGCCAGATCCTCCTGAGGAATTGTCTGTTTGTGTACAATGTGAATAAATTTCAAAGAGAAAGTCAAGTCAAATCCCAACAGGGGAAGTATTTGTTGCGGAAATGACTCCAACTTTGGAAAATGAAATACATAACACAAACTACATAATCCATATGAGAATCATTTAATACCCGAGTAAGCTTTGCCTTTGTAAGTATCACTCAGGGCAGTAGTACTAAAGAACTCGGGCCGGTATGGACAAACTAAACGGAGCGCTATTAAACAACAAGAATAGGTTAATAAAACTTTCTCCTTTTTCCTGAAAAGACCACTCAAGCGAAATAGCTTTTCTTCTAGCACATCCATTTTATTATAATCGTTTCCAAAATCCCTATCATTGTCCTGTTTTGACATGACAAGCCTGCAAATTTACGGACAGGTAATGGATTTCTCTTGTTGCTCTTTTATTCGACAAAACTTTACAACAGCACCGGTCTTATGGACTTAAATACATTACGACGCAAGCTGAAAATCTGTGGGAATCTCGGAGTGGAAAGCTTTCTGACTAACACGTTACAGTCAATGGTCACTTTGTGTGACTGGATGAAACTGGTTTCCTTCATTGATTCTCTTCACACAATTTTCACTCCACAAATCTACGCTAATATAACCTTTTTGTCGGTTTAATTGATTCTGACCGACCCTACAGGAAACATTCGTGGGGGCGTAAAAAATATGGGTTTACTGATTAGATTCACCTCGACTTTCACTCTGCTCATTCACGCGATGCCCATAGATAGTCTCACTCATTTCCTAATTCTAATCTTTTTAATGATGAGTCAATTTTTCTTGGTCTAGCCACGAGCGTTACAACACTGTGCAAGTTAATAATTTTCTCCTCTCATCATTTTCAATTTATGCTTTAGGTGGTTAGTGCTCTTGGGCTCTTGTGTGCCCACACTTTTCATGCTTCTAGTGTTCGTGGTGCTGAGTTGGCAGGAGAAGTGCGCTTGTTTTAATCCCATGGACGACGATGATGACCCGCACATTCGTCCACCACCTCGATGCGCCACACATGCCAGCGCTGTCATTACAAATACCAGATGGTTGCGACTCATCATTTTCATCACTTCGGCCAGCTTCATCTGTGCCACCTCTTTGATCTCTATTGTATGTCATTATTATGAAATTGTGTATTTATTAATAAATTCCATTTCGACTGACCTTAGGTGATAAATAAAAGTTTACTTCACGTTTTTGGTAATTCTTTTCTAGATTGATATCGACTCTCCAGACACGATTCTGGTGGAAACTAATACATCAATTGATGACCTCAACTATTCCCTGAACAGGAGCATTTTCTTCACTGATGACTTCAACTCTAATTATACCAGATTTGATACGATGAGAATCAGCGAGAATTACGATTACTCAGATGTTATTTATGTACCAGTACGTGGTGATAGTTTTTATGATGAACTCTATTTTGCTCATGTAATGCACTGTGAGGTCATATTCATATTTATGTTTTGTAATTTCAGTACTTCTTGTGTAGTTGCCTCATTGCTTTGGTGGCCGTGTCTGTGTTCCTCCGAGTGGACTTTCTGCTCAAACTTGTCATAATGATTTCTACTGCTGTTGGTCACATTCTTCTTGTCTCGTACTACAACCAAGACTTTTTTAAAGCTTATTATCTCAGCTACAATGATGGGTATAATTTCAATACGACCATAAAATATATGCAAAACGTAGTTGAAAATGTGATGCCCCAATTTATATTTTTGTCTCTTACTAACAACAGGTATCCAAACATTCCATTCGAAGTGAAAACAGCTTTCCTATTGAGCATTGTGATATGCATTCTTCATGTAATTGATCGTCACACGGAATCCCGTTCCAGGGCGGACTTTCTCTGGAAAGCTAAACTTCAGGTTAGTTGAAAACAACGCCACCAAGTGAACACTAAACGAAAAATCAAATACAACATTTGTTGGAATGTGGAAACAAAGATGAGTCTCGCTGTCGCGTTTGTAGCAGCCTTATTCTTTGTACTTTCGTTTTCATTGCTCCAAAAGTCGCAAGCATGAAAATAAATTTCTTTTTCGGATGAAAACTGACAAAGAGAAAGCTTTCTCCGTATTTTGCATCATCAGAGAGCGACAGCGACCTCTTTGTTTGTACAAAAGCAATCCTAGTTACTTACGGTATCTCAAGTGAAAGTTCGGTTTTGGTTTTGTAGGTGGAGCAGGAGGAGGTAGAAACGATGAGGAGTATTAACAAGATTCTCTTGGAAAATATTCTTCCAGCCCACGTTGCAGATCGATTTCTTCAGAATATGAACGTCAAAGTAAAACTAAACTGAAAAATGAAAATGAAGCAATTTTAATTAAAAATCCAAATTGTAATTTTATAAAATGTAACTTATCTTTCTTTTAGGATCTCTACCACGAGCATTACAACTGCATTGCGGTTATGTTCGCATCAATCCCAAATTACAAAGAATTTTATGATGAGAACGATGTTAACAAGCAAGGGCTGGAGTGTTTACGGCTTCTGAATGAAATTATCTGCGATTTTGACAAGGCAAGCAGAAAAAAATACTCTTAAAAGTCTTCACTAAAACGAGAAAAATATTTTATATCAATTTTCATCATTACTTAGCATCGCTCAGTTCGCTCCGTCGTCATATTTCATAATACGAATGTAATTTTCAGTCTTCTATTTCAATTTTCATTTGACATTTATGTACTTTGTTATATTTTTATGCTCAGCTCCTCCTCAAACCCAAGTACAGCTGCATTGAGAAAATCAAGACGATCGGCTGCACTTACATGGCTGCGTCTGGCTTGGATCCAGGAAAAGAGCCACAGGTACTTGTTGGTTGGCCCACCAATTTTATTACGCACAGTCAAAGCTGCACTGCTTCGCTTTCCCCAATTTCTTTTCTTTCTCCCCTTCGTCGTTCGTTCCGTTAAAAAAATGTTATCATCTCTATTAAGGATATCCTTTCTCAAATTTCACACATTTTTCTCTGTAATACAAATCATTGTGTTCACTCAATCTCTGTTTTGTTTTTCAAATGTTATAATACTTTTCATCATTAAATTTTTACTCCCTTAACCCAAGTAGTCGTAATCTTCTCTTCTTTCATACAAAATTTTGAAATTTTTATTCTAAAATATTTGAGCATAAAAAGTAAAGTATAATTGTAATTACCTCGAATTTCAGGAGAGTAAACGACAAGAGCATGCCGTCGTAGGAGTTCTTGTGGACTTTGCCATTTCACTCATGACCAATCTTGAGCACATCAACAAAGAGTCTTTTCAGAGATTTAAACTGCGTGTGGGTAAGTTCTACACTTTTAGATAATATACTACTTAACATGTCGTAATGATTAGAAAATTGAACGAGAGCATTTCATTTGATACAATTCTAACCTATCTTTTGCATTAGACCCTAAATTCAGTTCATAATTGTGCTAAACGACATTAAACTTACCCAATTGAAAATTGTTCGGTTAATTTTAAGTTAGTCAATATTGTTAGTGAATAATGTCAAACTCTTTGAAACCTAATAATCATCATATCACTACTCATCTGCAAATGCATGATGCAATCATTGTAAACAAGAACCGTATTGGCGAGAAGACAACAGTAAAAAATGCGAGTCTCCATTTTATTACCTCCCTTTTATTCGACTCAATTCCTGGTGAGATCTTGTTTTATGAGCGACTTATACAGATCCTCTGACTGACAGACAAAATAATGGCGAAGCAAAGCACAATTTAACCGTCGCAAAAACTTCAAAAACTATATAAAAATTATATTATATAGCTATCATAACAGCGCGGTTTTTACATCTGCTTACCCGTCATATCATCCCGATGACTTCTACGATCAGCCGCATTTTACTATCCTGTTATTTTCCAATTTCTAAAAGCGAAAAAAGTGTTCAACAATATTTTCTCGCTGGCGGCGGTTACAAAAACGTTGAAGAGTGAGTCAACGGAAGAGCAAAGTCAATCCCGCCATCACACTCACTGGAGGCATAGACACATGCATCCATAAAATAAAAAAATAAATTCTTCGCCCCTCTCCCTCTTGTTTTTGATACACTTGATTTAGCTGAGTTTAGTAGGGTTTGGTTCGAGGATAAATGAAGAAGTATCTGTGTTTTGCATTTGCTTTCTCTAAAAAAAAGTGCTGAAAGGAAGATGATCATAATCATGACTATGACGTGGTTTATATCTTGCATCCACTTATGCTATGTCTGTATAAATAGCTTAAAAATAAGCTTTGGATTTTTGCAGTGTGCCGATATCCGGCTAAAAAAAGAAATATAGAAAGAAATAGAGGCTGCCGATGCTGAGTTGATCGTATCATGATCGTAGCTTCTTTTTATAATCCCATCTATAGTTTGCGCTATAAGATGATATGGCCATGACTGTGTGGTAAACATACACACATTTTATAAGCTCATTCTAAAATTGTGCAATAAAGGAAAGTTGTGTAAAAGGGAACTCAGGAACGATCAGATCAGTCGGTGTAGTTTTTGAGGAGGAGAGCATGGAGCAAGCAATATATAATACACACAAGTAATCCGTTCATTGATCCACAAGTTTTTCGGAGCCCATTCCATAAAAACCACACATTTTCCATTCGACAAGCAAACTGAAGCACAAGCAAAGTAAACCGTGTGTCGTAAAGTTGAATACGACCAGCAAGCAGGCAGCGCCGTTCCGTTACTCATCGTTACTTTTACTTTATTTTATAATATAGTCGTCGTCTTTTGTATACACTATGGTTTGGTGAAGCGTGCGTATATCATATTATAAAGCTTGTCTCTTCTACTTCTTTCTTTTGCCGGCATTTTGTCTGATGATGATAATACAATCGACGGAATGGTGTGTCCGCATCCGCTGAACAGCAGCATTCATTTTCTCCGGAGCTAGATACGTACGAGTTTCTATCATATTTAACTTAGATTCTACGATACGCTCCGATCCAATTTTATCTGGAAAGGGAGAAAAAGGTTAGGCAGAACAATCTAAAAATGTGAGTATTTTATTAAATATGATGAGGAGAGAGTGAGAATGTAAATATGCAGAGGAATGCATGCATAATAATAAGGAACACGAGTGTGAACCGTGCTTTTATGGGGAAAATATTTATTTACATAGAAAGAAGCGAGGGAAGTTCTCACTAACTCTCACTCTATCTAGTGGCAAATCAATAAATGGCCGCTCGGCCACTTCTATCGCATCGCCAAAAAATTTATCGTTCTCCTCTCTGCTCATTTCGTTGTAGTTGTGTTTTGCTTTAGACGAGAGTCAACAGGCTTCATTTATCCCTTTATCTCGGTTTGTCTGCTTTGAGCAAATACGGAACAAATTAACTATTCAAAAGCAGCAATTTTTGCTGTCCTTGGTAATGTGTGATAGTTTAAAGAGTTCTCTCATTCCTCCTCCACGGGTCCCTCACACAAAGCCTCCCTCACAACGACGAGAATGAAAATCTATTAGGACGAAGCCTGCTGCTAAAAGCAAGCAAAACCATTAGAAATGTGTTTGTTAGTCATTGGCAAGTCATTCGTCAAGTTTCTTTTTATGGTTTCATGTTATTGTTAAAAACGTTTTCCGGTGTTGTTTCTGTCACTAAAATGAAAACTTTTCGTTTTTCCCTTGTTAGCATTAGCATTACTTAAACATTTTTATCTGATGTAGATGTTGGCAGTTGCAGCTACTTTTTTATGCTTTTTCAATGAAGTGGTTGTGGTTCAAAACGTTATGTGTAATTCCTTCTTCATTGTGCTGGGATGTATGCATTTGCCCAGCAAAAGCTTTTTAGTGGATAGTGTGTAACACTGGGCTCAAGCAGCACTTTCAATTTAATTGTGCAAAAAAAACTAGGGGATATTTTGCTTTTACTCAGGAAAAAATAAATGGTATTTCTACAGAATGTGTGTAATTGGAGTTTGGTGTGTCAAATGTTTTGCTGCAGAACAGAGTCAATATTTTCTTAAATTAAAAGAATTTCCTTTTTAATTTACTTAATGCATCTGTTTTCTTAATTAGAAACTTTCTCATTCTGACTCGTTTTCTTGCCTGTCCTATTAGTTAATTTTTATAACTGAAAAAAGAGATGATTGACAATTGGATGAAATATTTACATTACATTCGCTTATATTGCTTCACCCCTTTGAAAAATGTAATTTTATTATAGGGAGAGCGTGGAGCAGCAATTTAAGTACAGAGTCTAAAGTGACTGAGTGAGAAAGAATCAATGGAATGGCACAATAAAGTAATTAAAATGTCATTCATTATAATTTTCTTTCGCTCGATGTACGTAAAGCTTTGCTCAGTGTGTGGCCATGTGTAATGAGGATGGATAATCTATTCCTTGGTCTTCGTACTCGTACTCTTTCGTGGAATGAGGAAAGAGAAAAATCCACTTATTTCTTTTTCCCGTCGCGCAATCATCATCATCACCCTCACCAACAGTACTACTACCGTCATCGTGACGGGAAATCTTTTTTCTCCTTTTTTAGCTTGGGCGTGGCCCTCCAATTTTTTATTTCTGGTGAGACTTTGATTTATTGCACGCATACAAAACATTATCTAAAAATAGGTTCAAAAATGTGTATTGTGTAAAGCAAAGGGAAATGGGAAAATGTTATTCACATTTCTGTGGTATTAGCATTAGCCTCATCCGGTTTATTGACATGAGTATCAAGCAGAAGCGTTATTTGAATTTTGGACACTTGAGAGAATTAGGTTGGTGGTTGTTACACAATTCTCACGGAACAATCTCAAATGTTACTGGAAATTGAAATTATTGAAAACTCCAGATTTCGATCGTTGAAGAGTCATCGAATTTCTGTTGAACGGAAGACACTTTTCTCATGAATATTGTGGTATTTTTTTCGTAGTTTAATCTGGATTAAATTGAACTCGAATTCAAATTCTTCTCTTTCACATTTTTACAACTCCAATAAAAATCACTTTTATGTATCAGTGTTCGCAACAGAATTTATATCCGGTAGCTGGTACAAAGTTTATTTTTGACCATACACAGTACAGGCATGATTTTGATCGTGGTTTAAAGTGGCACTGCTCAAGAATCCATTTCCTGCCTCTTCTCTCTAGTGCCTGGTTATTCCAATTA
>VYYJ01004010.1:0-14662 GCA_021029165.1 Cyphoderus albinus
CAACAGCAACTTCAGAAACAGCAACAGCAACTACAATCCATTGAAAAAAAGTTGGGTAACACCATCACAGGAATTAAAAATCAACTACAGAATCCACCACTCTATCAAACTAATGGACAAATTATTCATCCGGCTAGAAACAATAATAATAATTTTAATAACAACTTTTCTGAGACTCACAAAACTGGGAAAGTCACACCAGAATCGAGGCAATCTCCCGGAAGTAACAGTCCCAAGCTGCCCCAACCTCCAGCAGTACCAATACGAAGATGCCAAACAAGCGCTGGCGTTCACAAACAGCTAAACCATCCTCATTTAAGGAATGTGAATAACGCAAGGGCGGCGTCTACAGGTTCTTCCGATGATGACGATACTGATTTCTTGAAAGACATCGACTTCGAAAGCCAGATTGACAGTCAAGAATTGCAGGAGTTCTTGAGTAGCTTTTAACCTTTTACATGAAAGGCAATAATTTAATCGAAGAGCTTACTCTACAAGTTTAATTTAATCTAATTAATTTTATTTTATTCAACTGCAAATTGCAAACATTCAGTGTGTATTTACTTCTGCTATAAATAATTTATCGTGATAGTCTAAATACGCGTACGTATTGTAAATATAAAGCAGGAGTAAGAAAATAAAAGGAAATGACTCAATTTTTCATCATGATCAATGATCAAATCGCGTAGGTGGAGTGTAAATAAAATTATATTCAGCAGACTGTCAGGCCTTACGAATTCCGCAGGTTGGTTACTTGTATTTCAGCTGAACAATAAACTTCTGACTGCTCAGCAGAAAATGGCATTACCATTGAACGATACAAACTTCTGGTGTAACCCGGGTCAGAGTCTTTTCCTTAAATTTCCCATTCCGCATTTCTTTTCTCATATTTACGATAATGCCCCGGTGTTTAGGTCCTTGCGTTTTTTCTCTTCATACCTACACCGAATAAAGAAATACAGTTTGCTTGATATTTCTCACTTACTTTGAGTTGGAGGAATTTTTTCCAGGCTGGTCTTCCAGGCTGACCTACATTTTATAACTTGATGAAAGTGGAGTGAAAGTAGCAGAAGAAGACACATAATCATGTCAGGAGGGAGAGGAAAGGAAGGAGAACACGAAAGAAAAAAGTATGTTTTCTCTTTTAGCAAAGTTTACATGTTTGCAGCAAGTTACCACTACCGTCATCATCAACATCGTCGTCACCGTCAGCCAACGCCATTTTTTTTGCTTTCTTGCTTTCTCAGAGGAACGAAACCGCTCTTCCTTTTCTTCATACTTATGGCTTTATTGCAGCACAACCGCTAATCTTAAAAGCCAGACGGTCTCTTTTATTTTAGGGGTTGCTTGCTCTTTTTCCTCACATAACACACGTCGCAGAGTCATCGAAACGGAGAAAAAGTTATGGCATCACTTTTCATTTCCTCTCCTCTTAGCTTTCTTCACACGACCAGTTCATTTTTTCTGATGGCGAAAACATGGTTGATTTAAAAACACGGGAATTATAATGACGAACAGGAGCAGACTCCTACATATACATGCATACCTATACACTTGCAGCTGGTGAACATACGCCAATCCTGAAACTTTCCAAAGGTACTTGTGTCCAAATGTTTAAGAACCTTTTTCTGGTCCACCACGTATTTTTCTGTTTGCAACTGACCCAGTAAAAGTTGAGAAGAATGAGTCTACATTTGTTTTTGTCCAGTTGGTCCTTCTTTCTTTTGAAGGTCATCCCCAGAAATAAAGGATAAGAAGCACCAAGTTTTGGTTGGTATGTGTGAAAGTAAAGTGTCTCATAATTTTACACTTGTCAGCTACCGTTTCATTACATGAACTGCGGACAATGATGTTGACGACAATAACAAAATCAGAAAGGAGCCGCTTCCACAGAGCTGTTAGTTGAATGCTTTCTTTTATGGATTAATATAAACAATAATGTGCAGCAGTGTTGGAAACGTCTGTAGACACAATTTGTGATGATGATCCAATTTATCAACGTTGCATAATATTTCCCCGTCACATAAGCGAATACAAAGGAAAGAAAAGAGAAACTTGGAAATGGGTACAAAAGCTCATTACTCGTTCAGAAGATGACGAATGTTGACAATTTCTTGAGTCATTTTATCCCCTTTGTAAATCTAATTGCTTCTCAACGCAATACTCGACGCTAACATATTTAGCAACACGACACGATCACGTCATTTGACGTGAAACGTGGCATGAAACGAAAAATTGTGGTAACGTCACAGACGAGCAATATGGCCAACAGCCAGATCAAATAACGGTCAGTAAGTTTCCATTGAGGTTATCGCACGCTCAATAATAATTGCTGAATGAAGCGTAACATGTTGAACAGGAAGCAGGAAAATAGGAAAAACAATAACAGCGTCCATTGTTAGAGACAAGTTGGGTTTGAAGTCATGAGATGACCCACCGCTGCGTTCTCGCTTGATTATTCGTTTGGCAAGCAAAGTTTTCCACGTAACTGCTTATTCTATTGGGTATTGAATGTGTTGTCTAGTGCAGTATCATGGCTACTTACCGAAAGGCAATTTTGTTTATGAGTTCCTTTTCCGTACCTAAATAATCAGTACGTGACATTACATTACCACTTACGTCCAAAGAGGAGAAGTTCGCTGACCGTACTCAAGAAATTTTGGTTTACCGATGAAAATTGACTTTCGCAATACAGGAAAGATTATTCTTGACCCACGGGAACTCAATGTGTTTGCGAATCAACATCATTACGCAGCATCTTAATTTACCAGGATTTATGTACAAATTTATTCCAGTATAGTAGAAATAAAAAACTAAAAGATGGAAAGTCAAAATGGTGGTGCAACTGTCGTATCATCACGAAGGATAAGTAAAATGGAAATAAAATAGAAAAGGAAAACATTGCCCCTGCTTTTCTTTGCGAATTCTTTTCATTGTATTTATCCTGGGTACACATTCCAGACTACAGGTGAATGCATAGAATTATGGAGTAGTCTGGACTGGAATCTGGTGGTGAAGTGTGAAATATGATCTGTCTGTAATCCCTACCAAATATAAGACTCTTTACCGCTTACTCAACTATTGCTTTCACAATGTCTTTACTTTCGAAAAGTTTCCTTACTCCACATACATTTGAGTTAAAGTCGGTAGTCGGTACTGTTGCCCGTTCTCGGTGTCAACCTATTCTTCCAGTTCAGCTATATGATACTCCATGGCACAGCCTTTTTCACGGAAACACTTCAGCAAACGCGTTTGAAGAGTGGGTGTGGGAGAGAAGGAAAGAATAGAAAAGAAAAGCCACGAAATCCCAAAAATCTGCGTGCTCATCCTTATCATTATTTTCAGAGTAAAAAATAATCTGCCTGTTATTTTCCAAGTGAAACACTTATGCTCTCCTGCTATTCTGTAGTTACTTGAGCATTAAGCCTTTCACTTTTCACCTTTCTCTCTTCACTAACAAACAAAAAGCTTGAAGGGAGAGAAGCGAGAAAAGAGCGTTTGTAAATGTATAGCTTCTCAGCGTATCCTGTGGAGAAACATGTAGTGGTGGCGTTTATCTAATAATACGGCAAAAATAAAATGTTATTATAGTATCATTGTTTGGAAAACAAAAGTAAAATAATTTATTCCTGCCTTTTAAAAGCTGCAACGAGAACAAAACACATGCAAGACTGTGTAAGTGGGATGACCTAGAAGGGTTGCGTTGAGTTGAGTCGGGCAGGTTGCTACAAAAATAAATTCTCTTGATTTCGGAATTTCTCCTACACATAAGTAAATAAATGTATGTTTTCACTTTTGTGGTTTCTGAGTTCTTCTTCCTGGGAAAACAATAATAAAGCATGGTTGGTAGCGCTACTAAATGATGTGATGATAATGTAACACTCTCGCCTTTCTCCACTTCTAAACGGCGGGGTAGTGAGAGCGAGGATGATGACAATGGTAAAAGTGAAGTCAGCCAAAACAAAAGAACACATGAACGAATTCCAATGGAAAAGTAAATAATTAATAATTTAAACAGCTGGAGGTTTTCCTCAATAAAAGTAAAATGGTAATAAAGTGATAACTGTGTAATGCAGTATGTGGTCCAGGTAAGTAAACGGGCCAAAAGTGATATTAGTTGGAAATGATTTTCTCTGAATTTTCCACTCCGGGGCATTTCATTTTAGCGTTTGTTTCAACTTTCGTGGTTTGAAAAAGTATAATGCTTTAGTTTCTTGGGACGGTTGAGGAAGTTTATGATTGATTTTCATGTCCCATTTACTTGCCACTAGTACAGCACACAAAAGCTGGCCAGGTGCTGAATTTGTATGAAACGAAACGGAATGGCCGACTTTTCAATAATCATGACTATGGCAATGGCATTGTAAATTGCAGTGCACTCAATTTGACTGGACTCACAATTCGATTAGAACTGTTATGAACCAAATAGATGCAATTTGTGAAGAAATAAATTGGTATAGATCAACAAATGTTCTGAAATGTTTAATCTGTTTTCCCTTAGTGGAGTATATTTACACATTTTTGATCATATTACAATATTGTTTTTACATGTATTACGTACATTATGCATTCACTCACACGGGAAAAACTTAAATTCATTCTTCATTCACTTCATGCATTTCACATACATTTTATTACATTATACTCGTACTCTAATTCAGTTACTTCTTCCTTATGATCATGATTAACATTTTTTGTTTTAGTTTAGGTATTGAGTTTAAGTCGACAATAATAAAAAGTGTTCGGTATGTTTTAATTAAACTCATTTGGGCCATACTTTTTTAACTCTAAATACATTCTAATCAAGATTAATAATTATCTACGATAATTAATTAGACTTTTGTTGCTTTACCGTTACGATTATTATTTTTTCATTTTTTATATCTTTCTTGTTAAATTTATACATACATTACATTCTAACTACACGCCTAACTACTTGTAATGCAATCAAATTAATAAAGAATTTAAGAATTATATGAGAGAGAATACACATATTCTTTTCTTGAGTATACCTTATTGTAATTTTCCTAAAGTTTTAATGATTAATCCGGAACTGTAAAAGTTTACATAAAATTTCTTCCACTCATGATGTTACATGTGCATAGGTACATAAAATTATCTATAATTTGTTACACCACGCAACTTAATCGGTCGGTACCTTATAGAAATTAAACTTTAGACTTACAGCTTTAAATTCCGTTGTGTATTATAACTAGATAGTACTTATACTTATCCATATTTGGGGTTTAAAAATTTATATGGTCGAATAGAGTAATATTAATCTTGTGGTACAGCTACTAATTCCTTATTCATTCTATTTACAGAAAGATTTCAATTCCTTTACAAAATTGTTTTTGGCATCCTTCGAAGCTTTATTTCTTTGCCTTGCTAAGCATGGTAGGTATGTATATGTTATTTATAATTGCTGAGACGATATTAAATAATAATACACCCTATGACTATGTACAATACAAATAGCATAAATTTAGTGAGACGATGTACTACCTATGTGTGACCTTAAAACCTTGAAGCTTCCCGTTTACCCCTTTCTTTCCGCTTTCGCGTATTATTTACAGTCTACTCGTTTTGATTGGAGTGGGATTTTGTTGAATGTTCAGAAATATTTTCATCGTAAATCCCTCGTGTACACTATAGGCCAACTGCGTTGTTGTCATTTGAATGCAACCTGCAAAATAATTTAGTACGTCAGTAGCGAGTATCAAAAGTTTTTTCTCTCTACTTCCAGAAATAGCAGATACACAATAGTATTAATATTAATAACAACCATAAACGTTTTTGTAAAGCCAGTTCTTAAACAGTTCTAAAAATCTTTGTACAGTTTTGTTAAACTTGTGAAGAATATTATATCTGATAAATAAAATAAATGCATTATTAAGGAGTTCATAAAGCTTATGAAATTGACTTTTATGCAGCACTAGTTTTATGAAGCACCAGACTTAAATATTCAGCCGTGCTACTCTCGTCTACAACTTCCACACATCTCATCCATACCTTTAATCTAACTAATAATCTTCGAAATTTTATTTTGTTATTAGTAAATATAATATTATACTATTGGACTTGATTTACCTAAAATAAGGAGCGAGCATCATTACATTTATCATTTAGTGTTTTCAAAAACTGAATCACGTCACCCTGTTATAAAAAATGGACTAGCTCAAGGACTGCTCACGCTCACTTTCACCCACAAGGTACATAACTAGGTTTGTGTACTAAAATATAGTTACATTTTACTTATTTTGTTTACCTTCCGGGCTACCCGCCTACTTAGACATTTTATATTCATTCGAGTACATGGGTAATTAATGCAGTGATCTACTGTTTAAGTTGTGTAAGTTTAAGCCTTCAAATTTCATTCGAAAATTCAACTTCCTGATGAATATAATATGCTGGACTAAAGATCTCACTGATATTCAAATACCTGGTGTTTACAACAATGCATATTTATAGATGAACACAAAAATGCTTCACGTAGATCGGTATTTTAGCAAACCGTTAGAACTTTTTGTCGTTACTGCGATCATAAATTACATATTGAAACAAAATGTAGTAGTTTGTATTACATATAGCTTCAATTTAACCACACTATCCTGAGCATCATTACATTAACACTATCATCCGGCAATATTTAGGACGAGGAATGAACTGATTAGTGATTTAGATAATATTCACCGGCATACATTTGCATTCGTTCTTAAGCACATACACTCAAAACTCCAACAATGATAATAATAATATTTATTTTATTTGCTTGCTTATACATAATATAAAAACGCAACAACTCATTCTATAGAATATTATATGCTTTATAAACAATTTATTATGTACAGAGTATATGCTTAACCATATTTTATACAAGACTGGAAATCCTTTTTTCTGACTAAACAGTAAACGCAAACATTTTCATTTCACGATGATCATGATTCCTCCCCTCATTTTCCTTCTTCACACTGTCCGTATAAAAAATAGAGAAGAATTGGAGGAAAGCAGTGTAGCATCAGAGCAGCAGCAACAACATCAACAACGACATTACCAACAACAAATATGATTTATTACCTTAATATTTAGCGGAGAAAGGAGAAAATGACTCGTTGTGTAATGCTATACCCGCACTTTCCAAACACATAAATAAACAATAAGAGCAGCACTCTCTCATTTTATATTTACACTCTGCAGCCATTTATTTAGGTATGTGTTTCCTACGGCGCGGCGTCTCTTATCAGTATAGCTTTCTAGTTGATAGCTAGCTACTAATTTAGTATAGAGCAGACAGTCACTAATTACTCGAACGACTACTTATACTCGTTGTAATAGGAAATCGGCTAGAAAAACGCTTTCCCTATCATTATCGTCATCATCGTGAACACTATCAGAGTATCTTCCACTTTATGCTTCCTAATGAACATTATTGAAATACACGGGTCACGTACAAAGATTTTCGCCATAAAAAAGTAGAATAATATAATATATATTTATTTTCACGCGTAATGTTTTCTCTTTTCTTTAGTAGATTTTACGGTTCGTACAATATTAGATTCCACGTAATGTTTATCCTCTATCAAGAAGGAAAAGTGAACCATATCAAAATTGCTTTTTTCAGCTCAACAAAATTCAAGCTGGAAAAAATATTTTCCATGTTTTCACAATAATAACTTGAACTGGAGAGAGAAATGGTGATGATAGGAAATTGAAAAAGTAATAATTAAGTAGAAGTAAGTGTAGTATCGTGAGAGAGCGAAGAAGTTGGAGTGTGCTAGATTGTTAGCTAATTAGTTGAGTAAATCTTTGACTTCTGCAAAAAATAATATACAGGCATACTTTCTTCGGGATTATTTAAACAAACTGAGCACACTATGTTGTATACGGACTGCTTTAACGACACAAACGCCACCTCATTTGCATGCATTCCTCTACTTTCATACTTTGCTTCTTTGCATCTTAACAATTTTCTCATACACAACGTCTCTGAAGAACAGTCTCAAGGATGATAGTAAAGCAAAGAACGATATGAAATGATTTTCTTAAAAATCAATCTATCCTTTTTATTCTTCTTTATTCAGCCGTGTCTCTGTCTCCACTTGGAGGTGTTAACATTATCTTCAGCTTTTTGTTTTCGCAGAAAGTAGACTTTCATTGGCAGTTTGTATGCTTTACTTCTTTATTATTTTGGAGGATTTGGGGCTATAGAATAAAGCTGGAAATAAGACAAGTGAAAGCGAGAAGACTTAAGACTTTTTAAAAATGCCGTAACATGCATGTGCGAATCTTCACTGCACACATTACAAATACAAGTTTTAAGTCCTTATTTCTTTGTTTTATCTTGCTCAATGATAATGATAATACAATAATTATATCCACTTGTATTTTGTCATTAGAAAGGCTAAACAGAGGAGGGGAGCTAACTTTGTAAATCACAGTACAGTAGTTGAGAAATATGTACACTAATTAAGCGCAAGCTGTGCTCCTTCAATGAGCTCACTCAAACATGATAACGAACGGCACGGCACGCCACGGTGTAGCAGACTTGCTAGTCTTGACTGACTGAAGAGTGTGCGGGGTCAAAGGAACGATTTTAAGAGGATACATAAACACCGAGCAGCATGGAATGAAAAGTGCTGAGATGAAAATTGAAAAAAAGAAGATGAAGAAGGTATGCTTTTTATCTCGTAATTAATTAATAAATCTCTTTCCCTCGCTATCTCTCCGCTTCCGTTGTCCAAAAGGAATGTATTTAGTAAGTAAGTTATGTATGTAAAGTAAACAAGTAAACACGAGAGAAGGACTTGAAGAAATGGTTTCTGTTTATCTTTCTAATAAAATGTAAGAAACGTGTGTTTGCACTTGAGCAACAACGACACAAGTGGATGAGGAAGCCTCTCTTCTTGAGATCTTAATAATTTTTACCCTCACTCTTCACTTCACTCACATTCCTTCCCTTTTTGAAACGAAGCTGCTTTGACCTTTCGCTTTCACTCTCTACAACAGACGGAGAAGGCAGTACAACACCACTTTGGCAATAATATGGACTTCGTTCAGCCCTCTTTTATATCTCCACCAAAGTGCCAGCCAATTTTTATGCATGTATTAATTAATATAATTATGATTTTCGAAATTAACGCTCTAAACTACTGGGGCAGGTTCTATTTTAACGAAATAAATTAGAATATTAAGATGAAGCCATCCAAAATTTAAAGACACTCAAAGAGGAAAAGTCGATAAGTACAGTTAAATTGATTCCCAGACCACTCATTCGCGCTCAGAAACAGCGTAGGTGTAAAGGATAAGTAAGGGCAAGGGTTTCTTATATAGAAAGTAAAAAACATCAAAGGACAAGGTTTAAAGTAGTTGAATTAGTGTCAAGGTTGTACGATTTTTTTGCTTTAATCTCGTCTCGTCTCACAAGACCTTAAGAAGTTGATATCCTTCTCACTGGCACTACTAAGGAAAGGAGTGTCAAAATTGTTTTATTATTGTTGAGACAAATTACTTTTTCACATGAAACAAATTCCTTGAGCAGGATTTGCCTTTGAAATCAATTATAATAATACGCACCATTCTCATAATAAGCTGTTTAAGTAGGTTGAAAGTTGAAAGAAGACTTTACCAATTATACTACTACAGTTCAATTAAAAATCTGTTTTCCTCAAAATCCACTTTTCTGCTTAGATATTGAGCTCAGTATTTGATGTAAATAAATCATAGAGTGATACATATCAGGAAAGTTTATCCAACATCGTGAATGACTTGACTGGTTTATCGTTTCCAACTAAATCCCATTATAATATCGTAAATTTCATAATAAAATGCTCAATCTAATTAACTCCTGCATCCAAACTACTGGTTAAAAAGCTTTAATTTGTTACAGCAGACGGAAATTATACTTGGAATTGTACTTTAGATTTGTGTTGATTAGGTGAGATGAAAACTGTACAAATAGTTCTCTATACACTGGAAATCTCATTATTGGTAACATGCATCTGCTGCAAGTTGCATCAACTTTAAATGTGCTAAACTCAGTTTCTAGAAATAAATAATATTATTAATGCAATTTCGCAACTTCGTTTAGTTAGTAACATTGCTCTAACATTGCTGAGGAAAAGTTTCTTTCCAATTGTATAAAATATTCTTAGTTTTTCGTTGGCATTAAGATTAAAAAGGTTTCTTATACCTATTCGGATTTGACTTTCGTACTTATTTTAATAATACCCTTAATTACTGAAGCACCAATGAATACGACAGTAGTGAAATTTTCTTTTCAAGTGGTAGATAGTACTAGTTCCAATGTACGCGCATTTTCGCATTGCCTTACGCTACAAGTTGTACTTGTAATTATTTTTTATGAATGTAATCTTCAAATACATTTAAAATTTGTAATTATACGTAATAACTAAATACTTTGAACGGGGTTTTCTTTTTGAAAAAGAAACAAAAATTTCGTCAGTCTCTCGTATACCAAAATTTCTTTAGTGAATTCGCAATTTCTTATTTTTACATAAGCAAAGAATCGTTTCGTGTTGAAAATTTTATTTAAAATTCTATGGCTCTTAAATTCACCTGAGATTGTTAGATTGATAGATTTGGTAAAACCTTCTTGGGCGAAGTTGTTGTGTTGTTGCTACTAACTCGTTGCTATTTTTTATTTTATTGTGATGATTATGATGATTTGTGGGATATTGGGCGTTAGAAAATGAATGGCTAGCCTGGTTGATGACCTCATTTGTAGTCAGTTTATTGTCGCTGTGGCGCTGTTTGCTGTCTGGTGTTCGGAGCGACAGGTTGCTGGTAATGTGACGATGCTTACGCTGCTCGCCCTCCTTCCCAGATTCCTCAACACGGGGATAATGTTGTGAATGGAGTTGGCTGTACTTCTGATGATGATTTTGATCAACGTTGCGTGACAAGAAGCGGAGATAGAGTGTTTGCAATACGAGACTCAGGACAAAGGAAAGAACCCAGAGTGGTGGACAAGGGACACATGTCGTTGAATGGCTTCCATGCTGCATCGCTGCTGGATTCTCGCCTACACAAATCATATCAAATAATATTGAATCATGAGTTCCAAATTTACATGGACTAAAGAAAACAATGAAAGTAAGCATGTAAAGGAATTGTGGGATAAATTTTCCGCATTTGCTGCAACTTTTTGGGTCAAGCTTACATCTGCATTGTCCCATTTTAGACAAAGGTGACAAAACTATAAAGAGCTGAAAGGATTTTTTTTTATATTGCGCCAGAGAGAATTGAGGTAACTTTTCGGCGTTTTCAGCTTCTCCTTCAACACTAATTATTACAGGGAGCTGCGATTAGTGGTTTGTAATTAGCTGTCAGCAAAGTTGAATGAATGGTACAGGTTTATTTTAAAGAATGACTTTGACTGCTGTCAGCACCTGGTTGCACCAATGTCAGAATCAATAGCGCCAGCAATACCACAGGAGAGTTCTCATTTGCGCTCATTGACATCAAGTGAATCAATAGAGAAAGTGAGACCCTTATGCCCTCCCTACATCCTACACTGCACTTGTATCACAGGCATAAGCAATATTAAAAATTACAATGGCCTGTTCCACTTCCTTCAACTTCATTGGATTGTGGTTGACTGATTCTTCTATTTTTAAGTGAGATGTGACAAAATGTGTCAGATTTTGTGGACCGAATGTCATGTTAATAAGGTATGGAACCGCTAAAATCAAGAGATTTTAATTTCTGCCATTCTCAAAATATATGTAGTTTCGAAAAGGATTACTTACAAATGGTCTTATTAACACATCAAGCGCACAACTCCAACTTTTGTCATGAAATAATAAATATCTATAGTAGAGCTTCATCATTACTTTATTTGTGACGTACAGGGGTAATCAACAACGTCCACTGTTTAATCCATTTAAAAGGTTTCTGCAGGAAGAATGGTTCATGGTGAAGTTATAGAGCATTTTCATATACATAGAAAAGACTAGAATATCATGAATTTCTACACAAATTAATTAACTAAAACAATAAAAAGTTTTTCTTCACTCGGTGTTTCAATTAACCTTTTGATTTGTATATTATTACCTATACATATTTCTATCCTTTAATGTTCTACTACCACTACCATATAATGCGAGTGCTAAATAATCTAAAGACCCATCCAGCCATCCATAATCTAAAATCAAATCTATTCATTTGAATGAAACTTGTATGAAACACGTAGTAAGTCGAAGAAAATCATAGTATCCACAATTCATAACCAATGTCGATTCGCGGGTTCAGGCAGTTTTAATGATTATATTGGTATTTAACATAATTAAACAAATCTATCGTTTTAAACACTTTTTAGAAACACCATATTATTTGGATGCTCTCTCGTGAGTTGAATAATAATTGTTACATTGCGATTTGTCTTTGTACATAAATAGTTGCAGTTGTAGTCACTTCACATTATAGTTTTCATACTTAATCAGGAGTAAGAGGTCATCTTCTAAAACTTGTGCCAGCCAAAAGAACCAAATACGTTACATATGTACATACTATAAATCTTATGACCACAACTACAGGACTGGATGAGGACTGAAGTTATCAGTTATATAAGCTTAAGCTTAGCAATTATGGACTGTTCATTAATATTTATAAAATTTGAATATAATCATTAATTGGAAAGTACAATTACATCACCTCGTTATTGAATTTAAACGTCCTTTTTCATTAAACGTTAAAATGCCGTCAAACTGAATCAATAAGAATTTCCGACAAAATCAAATAACGGAGACCGATGAAAAACGTTCTTTCACTAAATCATTATTAGAAACACTGATAGATATGTAGCTGATACGAAGATTCCACTTGGTTCACTTGTTTTTCCAAGATAAAACTCAAGTTCTTTTCTAACTTGAGTACAGAATTGAGCATAAAGCATGAAGTAGCATTAGGCATTTAATTTCGTATTTTAGTAATTAAATTAGGTACCATTTTTAACGTGTTTGTAGCCGGCAAAGGAAATTGAACTTAACAGAAAAATAAATGGAGCAAGAGTGGAAGAAAGACAATAAAATTTTCGACCCAGTTGAGAGAGTCAAAGAAATGGTTGGAGAAGCAAACCTGCAAACTCTATACACATAGGTTCATTACTCACATTTATAAGATTTTTCATTCTAGTATTATTTGACGAAAATTAAAATGATAAAAAGTTTCACATTCTCTTTTTTCTACAGGGCATGCTTATCAAGAGGAGAATTTTTAATGAGGTTGCTTGTAAATTAGCAGACACGCATGCTCTCCTCTTTTCTATTTCCGCACTTAATCATTATTTTTTATCTGATGCTTTTCATCTACATTTTCTGAATGGGACATTTACTGGTAAGTACTTAAGGTGAGATGATATTAACGAAATTCTCCGGAGACCACGAAATTTTTACTTTAGAGTAAATGTAGTGTGGTAAGTTTGCATCGGCTACAAGTAAACCCCCAAAACAATGCTCATTTTTTATTTTAATAAATTCTTCGAAAGGCCTTTTTATACAAGACGGAAATAATACAAAAGAATACAAAAGAGAAAGAGAGTGCCGCTGCCCTTTCAGTCATTTCCATTAACACAATCAAATGTTTCTCTTTTGCTTAGACATGCAATGTTTTAAGGATTGGACTTTATGTGCCTAACTAAATAGCGCAGTAAAATGAGTAATGTCATTCTTTTCAGAAGATATATGATTTTAGTTATAGAAAGTGGTAGAGAATGGTGTGTGGGCTATCCAGAAAAGTGAAAGTAATGCAAAAGGGGAAATGGAGTGAAAGGAAGTGGATTCCGTTGGAAGGACATCTACTCCTTTTTCATACTTTTTATCACCAACGCTGGGGTTTCTTATTTTTTACTGTCCGTCCATCCGTTTCATTCATGTTTATAAAAATCCATTTATACATTTTTGTTTTATAAGGTGAAAGGCACCCCTTAACAATTTTTGCAAATATATTATGAATGTACTAACGAGGTAACTATCTCTAGTGTAACCGTTGAATATGACTGAAAGTTTGCCACATTAACAACTTTTTGAGTTACTTTCACATACCCGGTGAAAGATTTCAATCCAATACAGTTTCCACATAAGAACCAATCTCATTTTCAGATGTCACTTTAAATTTTTCTTGTGATTCAATATGTGAAATTGAAAGGTAGCATAAGAAATGCTTAAAAAGGATGTTACCGAAGGGTAAGACTTAAAAAGTTTAACATGCTCCTGCCACGTGTGCATTTTACTATTGCTTACTTAATTAATACGGCTAATTAAATATTGTTGATTAAATCGCTTCTTGAAATGAACTTCAAAAATGTATAGCACAACACCTATTTATAGTTATCTTTTTAGTATAAATTATTTATTTTTTTGCCTAGTTTGAATCAACTTTAATTAGTTGCAGTCGAATGGATTTTCAGGTGGATATAAAAATGAACTTGTTTCACATTAAGTAAATATTTGCACAAAGGTTGATATATATAAATTTGATTACAATTGTAGCAAACAAATATTATAACTTTAATTTAATAAATTATGTAAAGGACCCTATAGGTCGGCTTATGGGACTGGGCCCCTAGCCGGACTGTAATGAGTCATACACCAATCGAAAGATCTCGACGAGTATATGAAAAGTGTTGCTGGGCACAAGTCGCCAA
>VYYJ01004011.1:0-14650 GCA_021029165.1 Cyphoderus albinus
AATATTTTATTCATTTAATCTGCAAAAACGTGAATGCTGTCGTCGGACGGAAAGTTGTAAAAAGTGGTTTGTTTGTTGTTCTCTTGTATTTTTGAGTGACTGGCACGATTTGTTTGCAAATTGTAAAAAAATATATGCATAATTTTAGCAACAATTCAGTGCATTTTTAATAGGACCATAGTTTTTAATGTTTGCTTTACATAATAAATTACATACATACTGCACATGAACCTGATTAATCTCGCAGCCCAAAGCTTTGTTTTCAATATTAATGTGTTTCCTTCTTGTGCAATGTAGTTTAATTAAGTAATCATAATCATAATTTATATTGCATAAATGTCATATCAATGTCATTAATAATAAGGATTAATTTGGTACATACATACTACATTTAGATTTTAGATGAATGTATTGGTAAATTCAATGACTTTCGAAACTACACAGGAAATATTTATTATTTATACTTGTAGCTTTCAAAGGCAAAGGTTTGAAAAAAATGAACAGCCCACCAATCTGAACTAAAAGCATAAGTAAAATACGGAGCTCGAGGAAAAGAGCAAATATTACTTTGGAATGGGATAAAGTAAGATAAAATTCGCGACATAGACTTTTTGAGCCTGATCGTAGGTATGAATGACACTTTTCGTCCATCGTAGTTATTTACAGCGTCACAACAGGTAGGGCCCGAAGGAAGCTTTATGGCTTAATAACGCCGTAATGGATTTCATAAATTCCATCCCATGAGGATTATCCCCTTTTACAATAAGTGTTATGAAATGCTTTCTGTTTCTTTAAGAAGGCAAAATTGAATATCCATTGCTTCAACCCTGTACTCCAATGATGTTGAGTGGTTTTATAAACATTGCGAAATGTGTGCAAATTCTGTTACTGTCTCCCAAATCACGTATAACTAAAAGGCTAAAATATGATGGGTTAAAAGCTGGACAATTTTCCAGTCTTACAGTTTATAAAGAATATGTCTTACGTGATAGATACATCGTTCCTCTCGTTGCGTTCCTTCAGACGTTTTGATACTATTCTCAATGGAGTATCAAATAATCTAGTATTTGTGCTTTATATAAGTTCCTTCAACTATGCTGTTCAACAAAAGTATTCCAGTCATGTGTCCAATATTCAGACATTGTCTAACGAAAACAAAAGGATCGTGTTTCAAAAGCCACTAGAAAAGTTGAGAGCGTGTGAGTGAGCAGACAAATTATTATTCTTATCATACGAAAGAAGTCATCAAATACTGAATCTATTTTATGTCTTTGCTATACTCAACACAAAATACGCAATGAAGCCTAGTCAACTCAACTGTTCGAGAAAATTATTTGCCCGTGGAGTAAATTTTCCACGTAGACTTTGTTTGCTGGTTTAAGAAGGCCATAAAAAAGCACACGTTCGAGAGGTTTTTGATAGCTCATTTAGGACAACCGAGGAAGGCACTTGATGAATGCAAATAAAATGTCAAAAGTTTCATGCAATTTCTCTTGATCACAGAAACTTGGTGAAAATGCTAAAATAAACTGTTTCTGAGTTATAGTCCTAACAGTTGTTGTTACATGACGAATTTCACCTTGTTGGGACGAGGTAGTAAAGACTAGTGGTTCTAGATAGATTAGGTTGAGAAAAACATATTTCTGTACTTGCTGATTATTTCATGATGAGATCTTTGACGTACCCTGAGAGCATTTGGGACACATCTGTTGTAAAAAATGGATATATAATGAAAGTCCGCATTTTAAATATTCATTAGAAATTGCATTTTCTTTCACAAGAAGATTTACACATTATGTAAAAGTATTACGATTACGACCTTCTATGTTGAAAATGATGATAATGATATAGTGATGCGCAAGATGAAGTTAATACATTTTTAAAATCCTTTTTGAGACCAAGGTTTTATTATTGCTTATTTTAAAACGTTTGTGTTTTTTCAGGCTTACTGGAACGTGCTAGATGAACAGGATGAGCCGTCCAGCATGCCGCCGATGGTTACAAGGGACAGCCCAAGTCCGAGCAAATCCTCCAATGGTTTTGTTGTCCTAGGACCACGACCTCCAAGGACAAGGAACCGTTCATCTTCTACCACACATATTGTTTCTACCACGGGGATGACCCTGGTTCCACCAGCGAGGCGCCAAAGGTCACACAGCATGGCTGGGATCTGGCCAGGTAACGACAATCTCTCAACTGTATATTTTTATAAATGACAAAAGTTTAGACAAATGTTTACGGTATACAAGCAAATTTGCCTTTAAGCACATATTTTAAGGCGTGACGTAAAGTAAGAATGCGGGGTTGAGTAATGTCTTTTGTCCAAGTTTTTCTTGAAACTGTAGAGTGGTATTCCCCCAATCTCTAATAGTAGTATAAAACAGTAACTTATTACATGAGTATTATGATATTTCTGTGATCATTGAAGGCCTCTGCAATGTCCACGTCATCACTATCTAGAAAAAAAACTTTTCCGCAGTCCGGGAAAAGTTCTCCAATAAAATTCGGAGAGAAATATAGTGGAAGAGCATAAAACTGGAATTATGTAAATTTCTTGCTCTTATACTTTGGCTAGGTTTCTACTCTCTACTATCAAAGAGGTCACATGAAAATAATCCTGCTGTAATTTTATTTGGGCTAGTTCATTTTTGCAAATCAATATCATTACGGCTAGCCGGCAAAGTGAAAATTGATGCAACTCCAGAGTCCAGCCAGCTAGACTGGACTATCTGGCGAATGGATAAATGAAAAATCGAAATTTCATATTTTATGAAACAAACGTATCTCAAGAAACATGATCCAGTAGAACAAAGCTACATACAATGTAACACTTTGTTTGTTTACTTAGCAGGAACGCGTAAAAATCTACATAATATATATGCACATACATAGATCTTTAGTGCACGATATTTTATTCTCGTTCGTGATATCTCACGTCTACTGCACAAAATATGCTTCTGGTATTTACTCATTCATTATTATCTTTTATTATTCTTCCATTCACTCTTGAAGCAACAAACAAAGAATCCCATCATTTTTCTGAGCCTGCAAAATATACAAGTGCATATTTATGGTTCTCACGGGACACGGCATAATGTTTAGTTGAATTCTGCATTTTGGCTATTTGCTTTTTGTATTTACAAATTTCACAGAGAGAAACTTTATTCCAAGAGATGAGACACAATACTTGATACTTGCACTGGTAAAATCCATTTTATCTGCAGTGTTAGATGTAAATATTCAAAAATTATATTCTTGTAAATAAATACAACTCTTAGACAGACTAAAAGAGAAAAGGTGGTAGCCATGAGCAGTTGTAGCTTGTACCGTGTAATTTGATAAGATCACGGTATTTAATTTGTTTGTACTTACGTTCACAAAACGAAACAAATTTGCGACAAGTGGCGTGGCATATGGCAAGGAAGTTGCATAACTTAACGTAACGTTACTGTTTTTGTTCATTTTATCATTGATGTTTAAAAACTCATCGTCATTCATGACTCATGACTCATGACATGACTTTCATAATTGAAGTACGTTTAAAGGAGCAATCCGAGTATTTCTTTTCCTACAATATAAAACTGACTGATTTCTTAGAGCTTGACTGTTTTTGTTTGGTTTTCGTTCCTTCTTTATTTTTGATTTCATCATGAAGAAATGGCACATGAAGATAAGTATTTAATATGCGCAACGGGCAAGGAATTAAAAATGTAATTATGACTGACTGAGTTCGTAGCTCGTACGCACTTTGCTATTGCGTAATAAAAATTAAATCTATTAATTTTTATGATATTTACATGCGCCTGTCTAACTACGGTGTGTGTAATGAACGATTCAGGCATCCTGTTGGTTGTCGGAAATCAAGCTTTTACACGTGTTTTAATAATGTGTGGTGGTATATGAAACAACGGAATCCTGGCCACTGGACTGTAATCTGTGATAGCAAGTAATAATGAAAGTTGTTATCAGAACAGGAATTCCCATGAGTATTTGTGTAACCAACTTGTGTCCACACGCATAATTTTAAATTTCGAATCTACGCCTAGAAAGGAAAAGTCGTTGACCAAAAATTAAACGAAAGAAAATGTTTTATACTATTGATGTAAAATATCCGAGGAAGTGATTCAACGGATGATTGCCGATTTCTTTAGAATTTTATTTTTTATTGCAAGTTCGACACTCCTTTTCTAATATATTTGCCAATTTTGATACGACGACTATGTTTGCGACAGACGCAATAGTGTACAAAAGTTTTAGACTGCCAAGTTTGAGAATTTCAAATGAAATATTTATGTTATGTAATCAACGTTGAGAGATTTTTCGTTTCGTCTCATAACGCGTCAGCAGCTTTACGTTGTTATTAAAAAACAAGATGAGCGGCTGTTTGGTAACGTTGAGAAGAAATTCGTATGTGTATAGAATAAAGTTTTCATTGTCATTTCAAATTGCATTATGATGTTCGATGAAATGAATTGAAAAAGTCATTTTTCTTTGTAAAAGTTTAATAGTTCATTGAGGCGGTTTTTGATAAGCGGATAACTTTTAGGTATACTTTTTTATTACGTGATGATAAAAAGCACTTAAAAGATCGCATGTGCCTTAGAAGAGGATTATATAAGAAGGTTTGTGATATTGCTTTTAAGGTTTTCAGGTTTTCAGCTATCAACTCTTACGACAAATTTGATTTTTAAACCCCATGAAATCGTGACATGTCTGAGCCAGTTGAAGCGAATACATGAGATGGGCATAGGACTAATTATTGAATCGAATCGTAATTGCAATCGTTTAAGAAAATTTTAACGAGTAATTCTTAAAACTAGTTTATGCTAAGGCTGATCCTTGACACTAATATATCGAGTTAATCAAATCGAGTTAGTTGAGTGGCACGGTTTTTGCCCTTTTCAATTTACTTTTGCTTACCAATAGTTATAAACTGATTGACTCTAGGCAATTTTGTGGAGTTGGATGATGTGGATTTTGCATTGGCGACGTCTTGCCATTTGTTCCAGGAAACGACTTCTTTTACAATTCCAAAGAGTATGCAGTAATAATATCTATAATGTAGGTAGGTATTTCAAGTTTTAAGTTTCACCCATTTCATGAAGTTATTATATTTCAGCTATCAGTAAAATACTTTGTTTCATTGTATTAATTAAGCGGTAGACTTCCTACAATTTAATTTTGACAAAAGGAGTGTCTGCATCAAGTACAAAACCCCTTTCAATTCTCTTGCGTCAATCAGGTTCAGGCAGTAATTATTTTGCGCGCTGAATAGAATCTACTATATCATTGAAGCACACACTAGTATTTACTGCCTCCCAGCTTGCATCATCATATTTTTAAACAACATATTGCACAAAAAATTAAATACCGACATCGACAAGGAACTAATTTGATGAAGACGGTATCATCAAAATTACGGTATTTTTTGCTGTCAAACAGATCTCTTTCAAATTGATGTTATGCAAGACCTCGGTCTCATTCTTTAACGAACATAATGGAATATTTATTCAATTTTGCCAAACGGTTTAACCTTTTCCTGTTTGCATTTAACAGTAGGGAAATGAGTACAAGAATGAGTACAGTTACTCTATTTTTAACAAAAAAAACTGCTTATTTTAGATGGCCCTAAGTCATGCAGTTTTACATTTCGGCAGTAAAAATGCAGAGGAGCACGTACGTTTTTGCCATTTTCAGATATCGTTCGATAAATTGAAAATGGTAAGAATTGAAATTCTTACAACTCACCAACAGCATAAAACGAGTGTCTGACATATGATCTATGAAAATAATTTTTCTTTGTTCGGTAGTCTTTTTCCGGCTATAAAATATAGACTAGATGCAGAAAAACAATTTTGTACTAAAGAATCGCAAAAGCTCAATATTTTTCAAGTTAGAAAATATCACGACCCCGCCACCGGGTGTTGTTGACATTTCGCTGTGCAAAGTACAATGAAAGTGTACTAAACTTACTTAACTGTTACTCTATTCTAATGGTAGTACACACAGATGTACGGATCTTTTGTTAATAAATGTTTACGGATTTTCTTACGCAAACAGCGGAGCAGTGTTTCACCTTTGTATTATTTTCAGAAAGATAATTCCGTTTCGCTCCGTGGATGCCTCATGCTCGAACAATAAAATATGCAAGAAATGTGTGCGCATTGAACATTTAAAACATGTCATCACAAGGTTAATGTTATGTCTTTGATACAAAATATAGTGCAGATGCATAGAATTTTAGAATTTTAAAGGGCCAAACCAAGCGGCCTTTATGTTCACATGTTTTTTTTATTCCTTGCTTTTAGGAATCAGGTATGTACCTGACGTTCAAAAAAATCTCTTTACTTAAATTATATTCGTGATGTATTTTACTTTGCTCCTTTTCGTGAAGTTCATACTACGGCAAACCTTTATTCATTTTTGTTCGTGCTCTTTTCCCGTCAACCGTGTAAAGGCTTTAACAGAATAAACAAAAGCTTAGACACATCTTTATGCATTTTGCCTAACATCAAAATTGTAATGCAACGGATTTGAATAAAAAATATCAAATGAGACAAAGATCATGAACCATGACGTGCTTTTCAATTTATTTAAAGAAGTGTATAAATAATTTATCCCGGAGCCTGAGTTCAATGTCTAAAATGTCATTGGTGAGCAAACGGTTTGAATTTAATTGGAGAAGGCACCTTCTGTCAAATTTTGCAATGGCAAAGTTGGACAGGCTGCCTGTGACAAGTCAGTTCACACACACAATCTTGCATTTGTTATAGCTCTTTTAAAAAATAAAACTAATGCATACATTTACATACATACAATTTTAATTTCTACACAACACCCCGTCACTGCACCATTCGTAGTGATGTATCATGTTTGTCCCTGCTAAAAATATAACGGACGATTATTTCAGGTTAGGTGGTTTGCTTTTGTTTGATAAGATCTTTTGGTGTGAATATAATGAAAGCAGTGTATCAAAATTATGAAGAGCTGCTTGCTGCTAACCAGTTAGTTATGTGTGGCATATTAAGTTTGCATGCGTAAAAGTATTTTTTGGGGGTGTTATAGTTTTAACCACACCACATCCCGTCTCATGCAATAAATTAAATTTGGGGGAATGTATAGAGAGATAGGCATGCAATAAAACCTTGTTTGGCCCTCTCTGCATTCCATTCTCTCTGTAAAATAAAATGAATTAATGACAACAGTGGAATAGTGTCACATCACACAACTAGTCAAACAAAAGGACCACATGAAACATTTACTCAGTCCGCTACTTTTTTCTTTTATTTTTGTTTAAAAAAATCCTCAATTAGATGAAAGAAGTTAATAATAAGCCCAAGTATCAGTATTTTGTCGTTTTATTTTGCTTTCATAGGGCAGAGTAGAATTCACAGCAATTGTTTTTTAAAAGCAAAGTGAATAAATCTTTTTAATGTTTGTTTTCTGCAGAGAGTGGTGCTACTTCCCGTGTTTTATACACCAAAATACAAACACCTTCTCATCGTACAATTACTGTCAAATTTTTAGTATCCTTCTACATTGTTGCTCTATCGCATCCATTATTACTTTTGCGTTCACTTAATGTGAACCTGTAACCTGAAATACCTTCGTTCTTATCAATGGAGTACGGTAGCTGCAATAAATTGTCAGCTTGAGTGTGATAAACCTGCTTTAAATGCGAACAAGCTTCTCTTCTGAATCCTGAAAACAAATTTTGTTTGTTTTCTCAAAGTAATTGGCCAACATTCTACTCTAGAATTTCAACTGATTCGTACCTTTAACTTAACTGCTGAGTAATAATGACAGTGAGTTTTCTTACTACCCAAATTTCTCACAAAATTTGATTATAGAAGAAGAAACCTCGCGTGCGTGTATTGATTCGCAATCACAAAGTGTGTGAGTAAGTCAACATTTGTTAGAAACAGTTGGCAAAATATTTGAAACAATTACAGAAATTCCGATAAAGCTCTGCATTTCTGAACAATGTTTTTCAGTGAACGTTATAAACCGATAAGTTAACAGATTTACTGTCGAGTGACTTTTAAGGTTAATTGAGTTTAAGTTCATCTTTGCTTTAACTTCCATCCTACATACATCTTCTCATAATGAGTGAAAGGGAGTTAATGATTCTTGAGCGAAGAATTAAACGAAATCTCAAGAGAAGTATGAGGAAGCATTGTCATAGTCATGAAGCTCATCAGAGTGGAGGCGCTCGAGGTTTCTTTGAGGACGATGCCAATTACGAAGAAACTTTTGCTGGTGATGGTGAAGTGAGTGGTGGAGGGAGTAGTGGCAGTGTCATTAGTCCTGCTTTCCCAATGGTGAATTCCACTGGGAGCAGAAATATTAACAGGAGCAGGAACTCAATGTGTGGTTACCATCACCATCATTGTCGACTTATTGCTTGTCCTCCAACAGTGGCATGGTGGAAGACGAGAAAATCCTCTTCATCAATGATAGTGTCACTACCAGTTCGTAGTTTAAAGAAAACGAGAAAGAAAAAATGTGTCACATGTAAGAAGTCGACTTTACTTATTGTAACATTTTTTATTGTTCAGATTTCTGATTTTCTTTGGCTTGAAACTTTTCCGGTGGATTGTAAACCTTCAGGGTACTAGCTACTCGCACGCTTCACTGCACAAGCAATGTGTATTAAATGTGAAGTCTGTGGTAGATAATTTGCTTTTAGTGTAAGAATTTCAATTTGCTTCTACCAGAACTATGGTTTATTATCATGAGGGTAAGATAATGGAGCTTACTACGTTTTCCTGGAATTGCTGGAATTTCTTTTGCTCGAGTAGATTAAATTAAATAAATTGTACGCAGTAACATTGTTTCGATATTTTGTTACATTTTCCTATTTCAAGTTCGACTCATTACTCTGGCACAATTTTCTACATTTTCTTGGAATTGGAACGAGCAAAAAACTTTTGTATGACTTTAGCAAACTCAAACATCTTTTTGTCGAGCATTAGATGAGGAAGTTTAAAAAGGTAAAAATCTGTTTCCAGATTACCAGTAACGACTCATTACTCTGGCACAATTTCCTACATTTTCTTGGAATTGGAACTAGCAAAAAAACTTTTGTATGACTTTAGCAAACTCAAACATCTTTTTGTCGAGCATTAGATGAGGAAGTTTAAAAAGGTAAAAATCTGTTTCCAGATTACCAGTAGAATTTGGCGACCGAAATTTTTCTACTTTTTAAACTGTAGTAAGAAAGTTGAGATTAGTCGTATTAAGATGACAACAGGACTCTCATTGTAAGTGATCTCGTATAATGATAAAACTTTTCACGTACTTCGGATTTGAAATCACGAATAAAAGAAAAAATCCGTTCAGTATAGTTAGAGGATGATACAGTCATGTCATGCGTGTTCTGCTTGTTTGTAGCAAAAAGCAAGTCATCGACACCAAATCCCACAAACTAATTTGTGATGCGAGTAGCCATAAATAAATAAGGTACTAATAAAACAGTCGAAATGTTCCTTGTTATGTGTTATATCATGTCGCAAGTGTACCATTATCATTACTGTTATTATTATATACAGATGTTATTGTTTTTCTAATAAAATAGGAAAACAGCGTCATTTTTATAAGATAGAAGAGGATTTTAGAGGATAGCGCATTTTGAGAAAACTATTTCACGTTTCGTTGAGTTCGGTTGGTCCGTGCCTTATGTTATGGTGTTTCCCATGCATGCCAAAGGTACGTGGTGGTACATTATTCTATCTACTGAGCTAGGCGATTCAAGTCAAGGATTTTTATATTTTCCTATATAAAATATGATCCGTAATTTCGACTCCTTTTACGTACTTTTCTCCCTAAATTTCGTAGATTATTATTGTCATGCAGTTTCAACTTTTGTATATTTGCACTGACACCTTTCATACGCTCAAAATATGAAGACGATTCATGCAATATTTTTCTTCCTTTATTACCTTACGATGTTAGTAAACTTTGTGACAATAAAATATACACCAATAACGATTTAATGCTTGGCGATAAAGTCACGATTGTGTTTCAAACAGGGAAATGTTTTATTTAGTATGGTTAGTTTATCTAGTAAAGAGACCATGTAAGCACAGGCAGAAAAGTTGTTGAAAAATTGCAATTTGTAGACCGCACACATTAATGGCTTATTAGAAAAGAAATATTAAAATAATCTCGGCTAGCCAACAACTGAATTATTACGCAGTATAAATATTCTCAAGGAAGTAAGAAAGTAATGTAAAGATACGTAGTTTAACAGCGATAGTCTCAGTTTATTTGATGGTTGTTGCTGTTGCTGCCAGGTGTGGTAATATTTTTTGTTATGCCTCTTCCTTACTTGCTTTTGCTTTTCACATTAAATCCTTATGATTTACGTTGACAATAATAAAGAAGACACCTCGACGTTTTATCAGTCCCTGTTGAGCGCTAGTATTTTCTTCAGTAGTCATCATAAACCTATCGATTGCTGCAAAGGACTTTCTACACAGTCAGCGACAATTTTTCTTGGAAATGTTGAGTTCATGTTTTAGTAGCTTTCATAAGTACAATATTTCTATAATGTAGCTTTCGTAGACTGCCATTGCTTTGAGGCGTAGTTGCAGGAAAAATAATGAAGAAAATCATCTCAGAGTACAGTAAATAATACAGATAAATGGTATGTATTACAAATAATTTTGTTCAAAGCCAAGAAATAATTTTGCTACACTGTATGTCATAAAGACTTGACTTTTACTAACCAGTATGTAATATAAAATAGGGTGCCGAGTTTCAGAGATAGAAACCTCAGCCCAGAGCGTAAAAAAATGACTCTGCATTGTAGTTTTGTGGTAAATATAAACTCATTACTCAAGGAACAGTTAACCGACAATTTAAATGGTAGCATAACTGCATTCACAACATTTGTACGAAAACCAAGCAAACGTTGTGCTTTCTTCTTAGAACATCAAATTTTAGCATCAATCACATCTCTGCACCTTTACTCCTGGGCAATGAAGAGCTTTTCTGTAATAAATATTTTTACTGTATCGTTTCCAGTCGTTTTGAAACTTGTTCGCTGTATACTTACGGAAATTGCTTTCCTTACTTTCTGCGTGCTTTCTTGCTTTTATTCAATGATTTTATTGTAAGCATTGCATTTGTTAGATTTCAAAATAAAAAGTTCACGTTTGAATTTGTAACAGCAGCGCATCATAAAAGAGAATCACCTGTTACGGAAGAGAAGGTAAAAGAGTCACAAGGAGAAAAGTCAAACTCGCCTCGTTGCAAAGAACTAGAGCGGGTAAATAATTCAAAGGAACCGATGAAACCGTATCAATTGCAAAAGAAGCATGCAACAACTCAACATGTGACAACTGTTTCTCAAGTTCTAAAATTACAAAGGCATCCAAGCGGTGTTGCAAGAGCGCTTGTAGACTCGGATGGAATTTTTTTCGGAGCGGTTGAAAACAATGGTATGGTATGATTATGATTTAATGAAATAATGCTTTATATAATCGCAAAAATTGAGACAGGCCACAATATGGTGTAATCTAGTCATTTTAAACTTCGCAGTTGTGACCTTTCTATTTGTACTCTTATTGCTCTGGTTCTATTTTTAACACAAGAAAATTTCCATTAGCCAATGAACGTGAGACGAATTACTGCAGCGAAAAGTTATTTTGTGTTTTGTTGAAGTTAATAATTCAGTTATATAACAGACTAATTTTAATTTTGTTAGCAGATTCCTACAATAGACTTTTGTTAATTTAATTTAATTTTGTTCAAATCTGCTGAACGTGGAAAAGATTGAGTGAGAGTTTTTAGTGAGTTGTGGGTTTTTGAGGAAGCATGATGCAATATCGAATCAGATAGGAATGTTCACTCACAAAGCGGGCGAATCTTGTTGAGATAGTTAATTTTTCTTTTTAGAAGTTATTTTTGTTGTGAAGAATCCATTACGGCTAATGAATTGACCTGCAGCTACAAAAAGATTATCCGAAATATCTGGGTCAGTGAAAGTAGATTTAATAAAATCAACTCAACTATACTTGTGACCACGGTGGCTAGACTATTTTTATTTTTTCATATAGAGCTATTTTCTACTGAATTATTTAACATTGTGCTTAATTTGTAATCCTTGCGAAGGTAATTTTCCTAATGGACGTCAAAAATCCCGTCGTACTTATAAATAAATTCTCGCCTTTAATAGAGATGGAAATGTAAATTAATTTTTAAAAACTTACATGGATTATGGGATTGACATTGTTTCTATAATATTATCAAAACGCGAAAAATGTTTCTGTAAAAGCTGTACAATTTCCTTTGTATTTGCTGTATTCACAAGCAGGAAAGGTGATTTGTCGAAGAGGTCGAGAGGGAAAGGACCCTTTATTGGTTAGCATTTGGTTTTACAAAACGGAAACATTAAAAACCCTTTTAAATAAAGTGATCATTGCGTTTCCTTCCACTCTTTGGATTTAGCAAGCTCTAAGGAAGGATCAGAAAACCTCTTTCTCTTCCTGGTCACTCGTCCTTCTTTTTAATACAGGAAGATGCGGAAAACGGAGAAAGCTTCCGAAATGACACCAATCCAAAGTGCAAAAGCTCTAGGGAATCCATTAAAAGTCTTCTTCTTGGCTTTTCCATTCGTAATACAAAACCATCTTCATATTGCTAAAGATAAACCCTTGGACATTCCATGTAGCGGTTTCACTGTGTGGTACATACATAGTATATCTGTCTGCCTGTGAGGCGTAGTATCGTTCATTTCATTACATTCTTTAGTACTCTTGTCCTGTGTGTGCTCAGCACACGTAATAAGTAGTATGTTGCAGTTAAAATTGCTCACATTTGAGCCTCACAACGTTGCTTAACGGACCATGAATTGAACATTGTGAAAGTTGTTAAATCGTACTTGCTTCATTTCGAAACACATCGCACATCCTACTTACTTCAAATAATACAGGATAGTTTTCTACTTCAAATTACTTCTGTCTGCAATTACCATCTTCATGAAAACTTAAAGGTTGCGTTAGAAAGTCCTTTTAAAGTTGAAGCTCGCGATTTTATTGTCTAGATCAAGATTTCGCATCGTATAAATTAACTATTTAAAATGCGACGTGCGAACGAACATGTGTGTTTCATTTCACGGTCATCTGCGAAAAATGAAAAACAAGTGCCAGATTTTTCCAGAATAGTTTTGTGAACATGAATACCTCAGGCATTCCTATCTCCATATCTCTACTATAATTTGTATTCATAATGCTTTTGCAGATGATAGCCCAGAAAGTCTTTTTGGAGGACATGATTAATACGAATGAATAATGCTTCTGTTAGCGATTCACTGCAGTCTTTTCTGTCATGTCATGTCTCACGTTACCCTGCAGGTTCAAAACCTACGCTGTGCTGTGCGTTAGACAGGAAATGTATCTATAAAGGCAAATTTGCACGTATGCCCTTAACATGTAATCTGAAGTTTACTAATACATATGTAAAAACGACTATTATAAATGAAACAAAGTATTAATGATTGAATGTGTTTCAGCATGAAAGTAACCTGCTATACTAAACGAGAATGCTTCATATTCGCATTAATTCATAACCATTTTTTCCTTTCACACAGACGAGCCCGACTTAAGGCATAGCCAGGAGGATTTGGACGAAGAAAGCTTGGTGATTGCAACGACGATTCCCAGCATTAAGATTGGTCATGGCACCGTCACCAAGAGTAAACTTCCTTGCCGTCACCAGCTGAAAAACTACCATCCACATCCTCCGACGCAGAAAATATCCAGCTTTGTTCAACATCCCCATCGACTTGCGAAGGTAGGAAAAACAAAAACTTTTTTATGTAGGCTCTAGTCTAGTTCTTTCTTTCCCCAGAATCTTTTTCTTCAGACAGTCAATCTACATTCATTTTTGTTAGGAAAAGCATAGCTTCTTTAACACGCAGTGTTTTACTACGCCGGATTTTTTAATTCAGAGGATCTGTTTTCTCTGACTACATATAACTGGATTTGTATTTATGGTGGAAAAGTCTCAGAAAAATATTTCCAGGTCACCGTCTCAAAACGAATTCAACAACCAACTCAAATCTTATATGTATCATCTATGAGATTTAGCACAAATTAATATACGATCTGTGGAAAAAAGTGGAAAAATAAGAGTCACAATAACACTAACATATAACATTGTACAATGTTCCCAGAAAGGAAAAAGAAAGTCATTCCAACTTTCCCATTTCTATTTCGAACGGAGAAGTGACTTGAATAAAAATGCAAATTTACCACTTTTGTGACTTTTTTCCTTTAAGTTTTCATTTTCTTAAAATAGAAAAGCAAGCCTAATACGTGGCGTAGTTCGCTTTTGCTTACTACGATTTACTTTCCCTCGTTTCCTTTTTACCGCTCTTAATGGCAATTTCACATGCACTTACCCGTGCGGAATTTGTGGATCGCCAATTTTCACCGCCCATTCACTCAGCGCTCCTTTTCTTCTCTCCGACGATGGAATGTTTTACAAAAAAGTAATTGTAAAAGGCATTTCGTGATACCATTATTTTGCGAATTTAGTCTGTGCCTAAGGTGTCCAAATCGGGTCTCTAGTGGAGACCCAAATGCTCAGCTTTTTAATGAAGCAGGAAATGAAGATCTCGAATACTCTCGACAAGTCTCGACAA
>VYYJ01004012.1:0-14648 GCA_021029165.1 Cyphoderus albinus
GAATGCTGTATTGTTAAATGTGCTTCGCAGAAAATTATCGTATCACCGCATGGAAACCAAAATTAATTTTCGTTGATAGAATTAAAAAATCGGATCTCTTTATCGGGTTAAAGTGGTTAATACGGTTTCAACTTTTAAAGTTTCTTTAATATTTACTCTCACATTGCCCCACTTCAACCATTCTTAACTCAGTTTTGGGATCTGATTGACATGGTTATAAATGCGCAATTATATATAATTTTCGCTGCTGGGATCTTGAAATAAAAATATTTGTAGAATTTTACCGGAAACGGAAGTTAAAAGAAAGAGGAAAACGTTTTAGTGGTGATATAGACTGTGTGTCATAGCTGGATTTAAAGTGTTTAAAATAATATTTAACTGATACTGACTCGAATTGTGCAAAGTTAGCAAATGATTGATGCATTAAATGCCTGAAAATGAACGAGACTCAGGAAGACGGGGCGGCGCGTTTTTTCAGTGTGAGAGAGGAAGGCGAAGAGAAAAAGTCAGTGGGGTCGAGGTCAATCTCTTTAAACCCATCCGACTCGGACCAAGGTGAGCGTCGGCGTTGCCTCACTTTGAGGTGTATTCAGTGGCTTTTCCCGTGTGCGAAGAAGCGAGGAGTTTGGGAGCCGTCGCAGGGCGACGTTTTCAAGAACCAAGATGCCGAGGAGGCAAAATACCCTAGGACGCTGCGAATCCTGGAACACCGCGTGTTTGACGCCATCTTCGTGTTCTCGTGTCTCGCCTCCATTTTCCTTTTCCTCTTCTCCGAGGGATTTCTCATGGAGTCTCGCTTGCTCTGGGGGATCATTCACCTCGTGAATGCGATCTACGCCCTCGGCCTATTTTCCCAGTGGTTGCAAATCCTGATTAAGTCCAAGTACGCGAAAACCAATCATGGATACACGACCAGAGACATTGTCTACACTTTGCTGTCCGTCTTCCCTGCCGATTTGATTGTCGTCGCGATTTACACTCTGAACGATGACGATGACAAGAACAAGGAGGAAGACGACAAAGAGGTCGTGAATCCTATTGAACACTGGATGATCACCATTTCCAGGCTCAACTACTTTCTCCGATTTCGCAGCATTTTCCAGTATTTCTCCAAGTGGGAAAATCACCTCGTCGTTGGCGACTTCCAAATGTTTCTCTTGCGAACCTTCCTCTGTGGCACTTTTCTTCTCCATTTCTTCGCCTGCATTTGGCACCGACTTGCCTGTAACAGTTTCCGACTCAAGCACTTCCTCATGACGCCGGACGAAGCGACGACGGAAATTTGCAGCCCTGACTCGTGGCTTGGAATACTGAAGGAGCAGCGAGAAATTCCACTTCTGCACCACCCAGATTGGCACGTGCTAACTACACATTATCTCGTCTCCATTTACTGGACTGTCATCGCTGCCTTTCGTTTGGGGTGAGTTGAGATTTTGCTAGAAATTACGTAACTAATTGAATCATATTTAATTATGATCAAAGCGGATATTCTTTTTAATAGTGCAAGCGACATAAAAACGTCTTTGGGGTCAAACTATGAAATCGCATTTGTGGCCTGCGTTGAAATCACCGTTTGGGTCTACGTTCTGGCAAATGTGAGCGGAATGCTGTGCTCACTCCTCGTGGAGAAGGAAACGGAAAAGGAGAAATTTTTAACGAGATGCTATGCAATTTTGCATTATTTGGTTAGTTAATTGCAATTAAAAAGTCAGGATGCGAGGAGTGACTTTAAATTGTAATTTCTTGTTTTGTTCGTTTTTTTCAGAACGTCGGAGACATTCCTCGCAATGTGCAGGATAACGTGATGAGGTTCTACAAGTATCTTTGGGAGAAGAACAAGGGAATTCTGAAATTGGATTTGATGGACTTGATGCCCTACGCAATGAAATCGGAGGTTTACTACGATGTCAATAAGTTTGTGCTGGACCAGGTAAAAGTTTACTTAAGTCTAAATATGTGATTATTCAGTTGTCTCATTATACCCCAAACACATTATTATTTCTGCAGCTTCCGATGCTAAAAGGACTGGACACACCGTTTCTAATGAGTTTATCTGTCTACCTGAATCACAAATTCTACCTGACCGGAGAAATTTTATTTAAGAAGAATGAGACTGCTTCTGCCATGTTTTATCTTCTCAAGGGCCACCTAGAGGTAAAATGAACTTGAAAAGTTGAATTGAATTTGAACCTCAACTTTTTCTCATCGACCTTCTCTTTTCTATTAGATTCTTTCTGACGACGAGAGTCAAGTAATTGCGACCATTCGGAGTGGCTCAGTAATTGGAGAAATCCACCTGCTCCAACCCTACCCTCTCGTGGCCACGGTGCGTTGCGGAAGCTACTGCGATGTTCTCATGCTGAGCAGAAAGCATTTCAAGCGAGTTCTCCATTCCTACCCTCAGCACATTCCAACTTTTGAACAGCGTCTTGAAGTATTCCTAAATTAGAGTTTTACTTTCACCCACCCCAGGAAAGATCCACCTCATCACCTTTTTACGTTTGTTTCAGAACCGATTGGAACAGTCGCGTCTGCTACTGGCACTCTGCGAGAAGCACAACACTTACCAAAAGGCTTTCAAGGCTTTGCAGGAATATAGAGCCAGTCTGGGAAACGTTCCTTTGCACCACGCCGAGGTGGGGCCGAGTTTTGAGAACGTGACAAAAATTCTGAACACTGGGGAGTACGTTGACGTCACGGCGACACGAACTTCAGACGACTATGACGGCTTAAGCTTGAGTCCCGACATGGAAGGTGCTCAGCACCGACAGCTTACCAGCACGGACAAGTGAGTTATCACTGGTGTTTAAAAGATCACATTTCCTCATGTTTTCGAGCTAACGATTTTAAAACTTAATTTCATATAGGACATCAGAAAAAAAGTGCTACGAAGAACTGCTAGTGACCGCTTTAACCGCACTTGAGACCGACGTGGGTCGAGCGGGATCCTTGGCGAGTGATCTGAACATTCCACGCCCGCCTCTTTACGTGTCAGCGCCGGACTCGAGTTCGCATGGCTTCAAGCAGCCGGGCGACTCCATTTTTACCACTCTCTTCAGGAAAATGAGGGAGTCGGGGAAAAAGAATTTCCTCTGGAAGTTTCTCGTGTGTCTTTGTGCCATCGCCGTATTTTTTTATTATGTGAGTTTTTGAAATTAATCATTAAAACGATTTCCATTTCGCTTAAAATATAAACGATTTCATCTTTCTACGACAGCCTTTCCAATACGCTTTCCGCGAGGAATCTCATCTCCCATTTGACTACGCGTTCCACGTGACCGATGTGATATTTGCGCTAGATTGCTTCTACGACATGATGCAGGTCGTGGTTACTCCGCAGAGTAAGCAAAATTCGAATATTTTTGTGCAAAATTTACAATTAAATATTTTAAATAATTATTATTTTGGACGCAGAAACATTTGAAAGTTTCAAGGAGATTTTGCTGTACCGTTGCAAGTCGTTCTATTTCCACATTCGAGTCCTTTCGTTCATCCCCATTGAGTACATTTTCGCCCCGTTTGTGGGAAGTGGTGAATCACTGTCGCCCTACTTTTATCTCTTCAAGTTCAACCGACTTTTGCAGATTCACTTGGTCTATCATTTCATGTCCGACTTTGAAACTCACTTCCGGCTCTCACCGATCATCGCTGTAGTGGGCAAACTCGGCCTCGGACTCTTTTTCGTCGCCCATATTTTCACCGTCATCTACTCACACGTCATGAGGGATATTAACGAGTTCGTGGTCAAAAATAATTTTCACTCTATAATGTAATTATAATTTGTAATTAATAAAATATTTTGATATTTAACACAGTACTCCAATCTCTTACCGCCAAGGATTTTACTGGGCTCTTACTGTGACCACGTCACTGGGTTACGGTGACTTCCGTGCCACCACCGACCTCGAGGTGGCCGTGGAGGTTTTCGGTTTAGTGATTGGTGTGTCGACGTTGCTCTTCCTCCAGGCGAAAGTCGCCTCCATCCTGGTTAACTCTGAAAGCCGAAGAATGATGTTTAAGCAGACATTCTACGGACTACAGGACTTCATGAAGCAACGCAAATTCCCAAAGTCCTTGTGGAATCGAGTGTGTAGCTACTACAGGCTCCAGTGGCGTTCCCATGCGGGCACTTTGATTCCAACGGACAAGCCGGTGATTTGGGACGCGCCGAGGCCACTCGTCAGAGAAGTCTCCTACGCCCATGCCTACAAATACGTGTCCAGAATTCCCATCTTCATGGTATGGTATCAATTACTTTGCTAATTTTGTAATTTCGTCTTACATTTTTATTGTCGTTGTTTGCTGTTTCAGAAAGTGCCGTTTTACCTGCAGAATGAGTTCTGCACAGCTCTCAAGCACTACATCATTCATCCCCACGAGGTGCTCCTGTACCCCAATGAACTAGTGCGAGATCTTTACATCATCTCGAAAGGATTTGTGGAGGTAATACACGAGGGGAAGCAGGTCGGCATTTTCTCCGAAGGACGTTACTTCGGTCTCAACGGTCTCATCTATGGTGTCAACTCTAAATTCTTGTTCCGCACTCTTACCGACTGCCAGATATTTTGCCTCAGCCACGAAAACTTTCGTAAAGTAGCCAGCTCGAATCCCAACTTTCTCCATGAATGTCAAAGTATTTCGGTAGGTTAAAGATAAACGTTTTTAAAGATTTTAAAAATTATTTTCAAAACTAAACAAATTGTGTTTGAATAGGACGTGGAAAAAGTAAGAGATGAGCAGTCTTTTGTGGGTGCAGATGGCGCACAGCCTCTGGAAGCAACCGCCGAGCTGCCGCCTTATCCAACGAAAGAATTCATCCGTGAGCTGAAGGAGGAGGGGGTTCCATTCCAAGAACTGATCCAAGATGAAGACACGGACAAGGATGTTTCGTGGTGTGTCTCAATCCGAAATCGATTCTTGTCCAGTGTAAAAATGCAATTCCAAAATTCATACCTTCTGCCAAACGGCCCCGGTTTAAAGTGCTGGATGGCGTTTCGCGTCATAACAGCCGTTTTTGCCACAATTTTTGCCGCGGCTCAAGCGACATTTCCTGTGCCACCGGAAACCAGCTTTGCCGTCATGCTTTTCTTCGATGGCATTGCATGGCTCGATATGTAATTTATCTCATTAATTTAATTTTAAAATGCTTTACAATTTTTAAAAGTTAACTTCTCATGTAAAAAATAATTCAGGATTATTTCAATGAGAATTGCCTACTTTGGAGAAGAAAAACAATTAGTGACAAGCTCATCGAAAATGGCGAAACATTATCTCAAGGGGCCGTTCATCGTCGACTTAATTTCCTGCTTTCCTGCCGACATCGTCCTCTACCTTGTGTTGAGTGGCTATCCGGATTTTAAAAACATGTACTTCCTGATCGCAGGTCTCCGACTGAATCGAATGCTCCAGTGCTACAAGGTCGTTCTTATCAACCGGATTTTGGAAAAAACAATGTTCAAAAGCCTTAGCTTCATCATGTCAGTTCTCAAGTTACCCCACATGTTCATTCACAAACTAAATGAGTCAATTAAAATTAATTTTGAAATTAGGCTGTTGGAAATGATGCCGGTGATGTTCCTCTTCATCAATTTGACAACTTGCCTCTGTGTCATAAGGGTGTGCGGCATTTCTCCAGACGGGAAGCCAGTGCATTGTGACCCTGACGCGTGGATTGTTAAAGGGCTGCAGCGGCTAAATTACATGGCGTCTTCAGAGCACGACCACGACATGCATGGTTAATTAGTACAAAATTACGGAATATAAAATCTTACCATATTACCAAACTACATTTGACAATTAAAACTTCACCTTCCGTTTTAGGCGATAGTGATCATGATCATATTGAAGAAGATCTCACTGTAACAGGTAAAGAAAATCAAGGACAATTTTTAAATGAGTTATAATTGATAATGATTCAGGAATCTTTAATGAATTAAAACCAATTAAAATTCTAGGTTTGCACGACTTTTTCCGCTCTTATCTGGTCGGTTTATACTGGGTGTCGCAGACCGTGCTGCTGGTGGGCTTCGGTGATATTGAGATTAACGTAGGATACACGAATCAGACCGTGGCAATTTCTACCATTTTCTTTGGTAATTACAATTACGTCCGTTTATCAATTATTTCACGAAATGAAAAGATTTCATTTGAATATTTTTTTTAAACAGGAATATTGGGCGTGACGTACGTAGGAGGTAGATTAACTTCCTGTATGGTTGGCGAAGACCCCACGAAGATTGAGCTTCAAGAAAAAATGAATCTCATGAACGATTTCCTTGAGCAGCACAGAGCGTCAAATAACTCGAGAAGGTAAATAAAATTAAGATGGCTAATTAAATTGACTAAAATTATTTTTTAATTGTGGAATAAAAACCAGGAGAGTTCGCGAAACCTACTTGAACGAATGGGACAAGACAAAAGGAGTCTCTCCGTCCGCTTTATTTCTGTCGCTCCCACCCACGCTGAAAACCGACGTGATGAAACACTTGTATGGATCTACTTTGCGATCGGTATTTAATTCGAAAAATAAAACAATAACATTATTTAAATCCTCAATTATTAGTGCTGAAAAACATGAATCTTTCTTTTAGTCTCCCATGTTCCAAACCCTGGATGGTCCCGGTTTACGAATGCTTTCTAGCCTACTTTCAGAAATATTCTATCCGGAGGGCGAATTTTTACTCAAGTTCGGAGATCTCTGTACCGACGTGTTTTTCATTGCTCATGGAGTCGTCGTTTGCTACAATGTCCGTGGGGAAATCATGAGTCAGATGGGAGGAGGAAGGCAATAAATTATTAAACACTTACGTAACTGCCATTATAAAATTTCCGTTCAATAAAATTTATAAAATAAAAATATTTTAGTCTGATTGGAGAAATCACGCCGATTTTCCAAACTCATCGGTTGTACAACGCGATCGCGGTGAAAGACGTGAGTGCGTATGTGTTCAAGAGGGAGGATTTCATGAACTTTCTCACTTCGTATCCGAAAATCAAGAAGGAGTTGGAAGCATGCTCAGTGAAGCACTACAAGGAGGCAATGCTTGGCACTAGGAAACCGCAAGGCGCAATGGAAAATGATGTCATGTTCGGCTTACGCAATGAGAAGACAATCAAGTCCGTCTTTGGCGTTGGTGACGATGTAACTTTAGACCGGGCCATTAGTAGCAAAACGATTGACTCCAGGAGCTCACGTCTCAATGTGGGAGATGTGACACGAAATGTGTTGAAGGACGACCTGCTGAAAAATCCTGAAGATTTTTCCAAGGGCTCCACAGAAAAGTGGTGGTCGGTCTTTGTCACTTTTGGAAGAATGGCGAGAGATGAAATGGGACTGGTTCACATTTACCAAGAGTACGTTAAAAAACATGCCTAAGCCTACATACGTTATAGTTAAACCATTTTTAAATGTCCAATTTCTTTCGAAAGGTTGAAGCAGTGCAACGTTTTCAATTTCACTATCCACCCTGCCTCATCCGTTTGTAAATGGGTGTCCTTCTGTTTGGTGCTAACTGCTTTTTCCTGTGGCATCACTGCTTACGAAATTGCCTTCTCCAGTGGGGGTCAAGGTGAAGGCGCCACCGAAACGATTTACCTCGCCGTGTTGCGCTACGCACTCGAAGTCTTTTACGTGATCAGAATCATTGGCAACTTTCACTTGGGCTATTACGATGCGACATCGACACTCATTACGGATGTTAAAACCATATCGCGACGGTATTATTTAGTTTATTAAACTTTAGTTATGTGCTCCATAATTGAAATACATTAATAATTATTACTATAATTTAGATACATGAAAAAAATTGACGGAATGTGGCTGGACGTAATCACAACATTTCCCTTCTACATCATCACCGAGCTGACCGGAGTTGGGGTGAAGTCAGAGTACGTTCGAAGTTTACAGTTACTTCGTGTGGTACGTTAATTAAGAAACTAATAAAAGAAAAAAAAAGTTTTTAATTTAAATATCCATTTTAGCAATAATAATTTCTTTACAGGCTCTTTTCGTGAGATACTTAAATGAAACGGACACCAATTTGAAAATGAAAGCGTCACGGGTGAAAGTTCTGAAAATCACCATTTTACTTTGTTTCAACTTTCACTTTTGGGCATGTGCTTGGTATCTTGTGGCTTGTTACGAGTCAGTCTGTACCAGAGGGTCTTGGATGGACAAAATTCTTAATGATCTGGAAATCTTCAACAGTATAAAATAACGTTTCTTTTTGTAATTATTTTAAAGAACGAAAATATTGAATAAATATTGAATGAAAGTGACCGCGATTTTTATCTTCCACAGACATTTCTCCAGACGATGTCACAATTGCTTCGAGGTATTTACTTTCTCTGTATTACGTGACGGACACGTTGACTTGCACTGGCTTTGCAGAAATCACTGCGAGGGCCAATATCGAGCTTATGCTCACTATTACAATGATCTTCGGAACAGTTTTCTTTATCGGTTATTTGGTGGGTGAAATGGCGCAATGTCTCATTTCCCAAGTGACTACTAAAATACGTTTCCAACATCAGCTCTCTGTTTTAGAGGTAGACAAAAATTGTATTTCATTTTATCTAAAGGTTTCAATCCAAAGCTGGCAATATTGAAGATAAATGACTTTGATTAACAGAGCCATTTCGCCATTCTTGGAATAAGTGTCACAAAGATTGCGGAGGTCCGTCATTATTTCAAACTGCTGTGGTGCCGGTGCAAAGGAGCCGTCTTGTACAATGTAATGGAGGAACTTCCCTATTCCCTCCGTGCTGATGTCGCTCTCGAAATTTACGGACCCAACATGAAAAGTGTACGCCAAAACTTTACATTTTTCATTTTAATAGTAAAAATAAAAACAAAATGTGGAAATGGAAATAACCAACTTTCTTCTTTGCTTGAAAATTCAGTCACGGATTCTTGGAAAACTAGATGAGAATTTGATTCGGCAAATCTGTGCTCGAATTCGTCACGAGATCTACTTTCCCGGAAGTCACATCGTTCGTGCTGGTGATGTCTGCACTTCCATGTATTTCATCAAAAAAGGCGAAGTCGTCATTTTGGACGGAAACTCTAATCTGGAAGTCTGCGTCGAAATCCTATATGAGAACGAATGTTTTGGAGAGGTCAGAGTTCAAAATGTATAAATAATGTACTGTAGTAATTTATAATTAAGTTAACGTATTTATTTTACTGAACTCAGGTAAAATTACTTCTGCCACGAGAACAGTACCGGTTCTCGTATGTTGCAAGACTGGAGAGTGAAGTGGGAGTTTTCATGAAGGAGGACTTGGAAGCAATTCTGCGAAATCATCCGCGGATTTTTGACGAGCTTAAGGAGAAAGCAAATCGTGTCAAAATTAGAAGGCAATCCCTCAAGGACGACGAGCCTCATGCCACTAACAGCGCTGGCATAAATCCCTCTAGTTCACTGATGGCTTCCAGTCCACTTTAAATTTAAACTACTTACATTAATTACAATTTAATAAAACAATTTTTTAAAGTGTAATTAAATATCCATGCATTTGCTAATTGTAATTTAATGATGACATTCATTAAAAACTGTTTTTGTTCAATACTGCGTTTTTCATGATGTTTGAAATGAAGCTTTTTTTCTGAGAGTAACGAACGAGATGAAAGAATAAATAAATGAGCCACAATGCCTCTGTTGACTACCTCGAAATACCGCCAAATTCAAATCTCCACTTTAACATGACTATTCTATACTCAATTGAACTCAGCAGTAGCAGTCTAAGCAGTCTGTTGTTCATGTGTGTGAAAATCATTCTGCATTCTGGAACAAACAACTTCCATAAAATCTGGAATCATTAATTAAATCATTGGTTGAACCGGAAGTTGGAAATTGGAGTCAATTTCAGCAAATGGAGATTCCAGTTTCATGAGGTTTGTAAATAACAAAATTAAACAAGTCTTTGATTCAGTATTGAGTAGACTAAAACTTAATCTTCTCAAGAAGGTGAAGGTGGCAGTGGCACTCCTTGGAAACTTTAATTTCTTAAATTGTGTTTTAATTTATAATTTAGAAAACTCACAAAGGGCCATTTAACCTCATTTAACTACACGGACATAATAACTAGTCATTTGGAAGTATCTCAATAACTCCAGTTCAGTCAAAATGGCGAAGACGATATTTAAGTTGATTTGGTTAGCAATAGTGATATTCCAATTAGCCGCGGGTCAAGGCGAAGCTCAACAGTATTCTGATTCCTCCAGCGGCGCAGGAAGTGCATCAGAAGAGTACGGAGGTGGAAGTGGTTCAACGGGTCAATCAGAGAGCAGAGGAGGCGGCAGTGACTCTCATCGCTCATGGCACACCATCGAAGGGAAAGTGACGCCCCCAGAGAAGAAAGCGACGAATGAGTGGCTCAGCCAAACGCAAGTGATAGTTAACGGTGGCGAACACGTCAGTGACTCTCATCGCTCATGGCACACCATCGAAGGGAAAGTGACGCCCCCAGAGAAGAAAGCGACGAATGAGTGGCTCAGCCAAACGCAAGTGATAGTTAACGGTGGCGAACACGTTGGCCTTCTGAAGGAAGACGGGACTTTTGTGGTTCACGGGCTACCATCTGGCTCCTTCGTGGTGGAAGTTCTGAATCCCTAGTTTATGTATGAAGCAGCGAGAATTGACATCACCAGGAAGGGCAAGCTCCGTGCGAGAAAGGTGAACTACATCCAACTAGTCACGCTCACGCATTTGCCTTACCCACTTCGATTGAACTCGACTGGAGCGTCAGATATTTTATTCCAAGGGAGCAGTGGCGAATCACCGACGTCCTCTTGTCTCCAATGGTTCTCATGATGGTCCTGCCACTCATTTTGATTGTTATTCTGCCCAAGATGATGTCAGACCCGGAGACTCGGAGGGAAATGGAGCAGGTTCAACTACCAAAGATACGAGATGCCGGAAATGTTGACGTCTTTCTTTGGTGGTGGTAGTTCGTCAGGATAAGGAGATGCGTCGGAACGTCGGGTGCGCAAAGTGAAAGCCAAGAAAGATAACTGATTGTGAGACTAGTGTGTGTATGCTAATTAAATTGTAATAAAAAAAGGTTGTTTCATTTCTGTGTATAATTATGTAATTGTTTATACCGCCACGACGCCACCATCGTACCATACCCTGATTTATACGTATTAATGACCACGACAATTCAGTGCAGTGTGCTTTTAAAAATCTGTATATAAATGTAAAATGAGGAGATTGGAGATGAATAATTGCTAAAAAATTCGATTTAAAGTTATGAACTACGAATACAATTAATATTGTAGATATGTAATTATATTCTAGGTGATTGATAGAATAAAAGCGACAGGCACTGAAAAATAAACTCGATTCACTTACTTTATTTAATTGTCTTTATTATTTGAAAGCGGTTTAAGGTTGTTCCTACAACATTTACTACATGCTATTATACTAACTAGAAAACTGAGTTTTTGATTAAAATTAATGAGATTGTAGTCCGCAAAATAAAATGCAATAACAGCAGATAAAATAATGTTGAATCTCGGTTGAAGTTAGCATCATCAATTAAATATTTACATGAACAGTTAATAAAACGAGAACTAGCAGAGGAAACGAGTTCCCCGCATAATCATTAATTAATAACAATTACAGCATTTCTCTCTGTAGGTATAAATTTTTGGATTGGTTGGATAAAATTGTAACAAAATATTACCTTTCATCTTACTATCATCAACTATAATTATTATAACACCGTCAAGGTTAACGTTTTAAAAAATATTCTCCATTCCGTAATATTTAATTATCATATTTATCATATCACCACAACTTTTGATAGTCTTTCATGATTGGCGCAGATCTCAGTTCAGAAATTCAGAATGAGAAGTAAATATCTCTTTTAAAGTGATTAATTAACAAAATATCTTTGACCACTGCTACAAACTACATTAAGGCACTTGTTTTAGCAATGATTACACATGAATTTGTTCAGTTTTGGTTTTAATTGGTTCTTGGAAAGTTCTCGGTATTCTATTGGAAAGAAAAGAGAAAACCTAGACTGGTTTCTGATTTGGAATATCTAAAAAAAAGTATTCTAAAGCGTAAGTTACGAGTTGCCTTTTTAGGGCATGGTAAAAGGTATAAAATAATGTACAAAGATGAAGGTATTAAAAATTAGTTGATGGTTAAGCAGTTAATTGTTCGTGGTGATAATTATTTCTTGCTTGGCTTGCCTTCTTGAAGCGCGGTCAGTCAATTAACGAAGTCTGAGATTTATGCTGTGGCTGTGTCACACATTAAATTAAGCGTGACCTGGCTAAGTACTCTGCGAGAGTGTGGAGAACGAAGGCGTATTGAGAGGGAGTTGACACAAGAGCCATTCGCTGGGTACGTAACTCGCTTAATAAACTATCACATCTCAATTTCTGCAAAATTAAATAATGATATATTTTTCACCCGATAATTTAATCCAATCATGTCATAAAATAGTTTATGAATTTTCACTTACATGTCCGGAATCCGCAGCATGTAAAAGCAAATCGGATAGAATTAAAACGCCGCTTCTTCCTGCTCCGGTACCACAGAGGACCAGCAAAGGCGAGTTGTCATTTAACTTTCTCTGAATTGAATTGACTTCCTCAAGAAAACCTAAAAAATTCAACGGTTTTAGTTAATCATAACCTTTCCATTAATTTTCTCTTGGGGGTAAAGTGAGACGCTTTTTACAGAGAAAGTGTTCCGTGTGAATGGGCACATCGTCCTTCCACTCGTCTTCGTAAGGCAGAATCCAAACTTTGCGCTGCTTCTTTTTCGGCAAGTAAACCAAATTAAATTCTCGAAGCAATGCTCGCACTTCCTCGTCTTTCCGCTTTGCTCTCGACCACTTGAAACTGGAGAATAAAATAAAATTCAAGCTTAACGAAAATAAGTATTTAAAAGTAGTAAATTCTAAATCTTGGTTCTATAATTTGTAGAAAATCAACTAACGTCGTTTAGCGGAATGGAAGATCCATTTTCCGGATAAAACAAAGCACTCGAGTCTCTTTCGAGAACCGCGATGATTTTTATGTTCGCTTCCCAGATCAACTGCCAAATTGCGGGTGCATTGCCTGCCAGTGGGATTTGACCAACGAGGTACTTCCAGTCCCTGCCACTGATGTGTGCCTATTTAAGTATATCAATTATAAGGTTGAGATACTTTCGGCCAATTAACACTTCGTTATTTTACTTACTATTAAATCTAACAGATTTATATTCAAAGAAATCTCACGCACCAACAACGGTGAGCCATTTATGTATCCTAAAGGATTATGTCGTGTGGGATGCAGGCGAATTGCATTGTCTTCGTAGGGCAACACCTCTGGACATCTTTTTACAAAAAAAATTAAATAATAATGCTTGATTAACAAAATAAAAAAAAAAAATAATAATAAAAATTGGTCATATTTTATATTTTTATACCTGTTGCGTTTCGCATTCTCTCTCCTTAGGGCAGTGGCAAAATTTGCGTTGTTTTTCACTTTCTGAATCGCTTGAAACTCCCTGAGAATATTTGGGTCGATCGGCTTGCCAAAATAAATGGCCCGGCTAAAAAGTAATTGTGTTCATTAGGTAAAAATTAATTACTGTTAAGAAACCCAAAATTGCGGCACTACCTTGCTCTCATTATGAATTACGGATGTGGCACTGGACTTCCTCACTCCAGTTTCCTTCTTTCAGCAGACCATTGGTTTTCGGAACAGGCGTTGGTGGAGACTTGCTACTGCTACCGGATGTGGCGGTGGCATTCGCTGGAGAACGATTTTGCTCCGAAGCAGCACCATTGGAGACTTTGGTGATGGGGGCGTTGTGAACCTCAGCGCTGACAATAGAGACGGCAGAAACAGTCCTGCTGTTACCTGACGAAATTTCGAAGTCCGAAGGGGAACACGAGACACGGAGGTTCGGTTCCCATCTTGATCGCTGGACTTGCACCTTGCTCTTTTGTTATTACTGTCACTTGGTTATCTGAGGATAGTGTAGGAAACTGGGACATTTCTAACGTCTGCTGGGAGGAGCCATTGCTTCATTTGCTTCCACTTGAAATACCCGGATATGGAGGCGGTGGCTTAAAAATATACACGTGATCATCTGCAGGTGGGATTTTAGGGATCGCTACCAAAGGCTCAGGTGCAGGTGGTTGGCTAAGTAAAAGGAAAGAAAAATGATTAAAAACTGAACTTTTCATTTCTTAGAAGATTGTGTTGTAAAAACATATAAAAATACTTTGAATTTTGGCAATCACGCAATTCCAACGAGTGAATCTGAGAGACTATCTCATTCTGGTAAGTTGGCTCCTCTTGCTGAAAAAAGGTAGACCAAAAAAACTTTCACTTAACAATGCACACAACGACACACTGAAACAAGTAAAAACGTTTTCAGAGCTTCTTGCTTACATCAACCGAGACTTTTCTCTGGTTTTCATACAGCGCTTCAGATGAAGAGTCGACTTGCACGACAGGTCCACCGTACTTAATTAATTTGCAAAGCGGTATTATAATCAGGTGCTTGTCGATAAGCAGGCAGCAGAGATTGGATTTGCTCAGAATTCGCGTTATTTCCCACGTTGATTTGCAAGGGATGATGATGGCCAATGCTTGCCAAACTGGCAGACACTTGCTGAAGATTACTCAGATG
>VYYJ01004013.1:0-14646 GCA_021029165.1 Cyphoderus albinus
AAAACTATGTTAAAATGAATTATTGTGACGAGACGAGATTGCCTTGAGAATTATTGGTTCCTCTCGCGGTGTCGTCTCAAGCTGCACTCTTACTCGATGCTCAAAGGAGACGCGACAATGAATACTATACCCAAACACCCAAAACACTTGTTTTGAGACAAACCAGTGAAAAATGGATGCACCCATGTCATGTCCTTTAAGGAGACATGCAAACAGTTTCGTGAAACCTAATCCATTTTGTTACTTTGTTAATAAAGTCTGTCTTCAGTTGTATGGTACAGGTAGCTTTTCACTGACAGTGACAGAATCGCAATAAATATAAAGGAGAAAATGTTTACTGTATGTAAATGTTTTCTGCCTATACATACTATGATTATTGTTTTTCTTGATTCGGTCGGTCGGTCACCAAGCTGTGGGATATAATCTGTCTTTGCGTTATGTTTTGGTGTTTCGTTTTTCAAAAACATTTCTGGCGAAACTACAATTGGCGAGCTAGTAGGTACTTTGAATCGTAGATGCACTTGTCTTTCTAGTTACATTTAAGTGCATCACATCACATCACCATCTTTGTACTAGAGATCGGCAGGTTGTGGTAAAAAAGTGACTGAAGTGCCTATGTGAAAAATGCAATTTTTGTAGCCAGTCACATCTCTTAGGGTAGCAGCAACAAACGACTTACTCCTGACTGCTCCTCTCCGTCGTGTTACCAGGTCAAATAAATGCAGTATAATGATGATAATAGGATGGCGAAGTCGTCGATTATCATTACAAGCCAAGGAAAGAAAGGATTCGTAGACTTTTTCTTCTTTCTTTTTTTTGCCAAGATAAGGATCCACTACGTACATATATAGTAATGTATTACACACGTAGGTACTTTTATGTATGCATGCTGAATGAAAGAAACGAAGCAACTCGTTGCTTGTGTTGATGGCGGCGGATCCCTTCCTCTCATGCATATATAGTGTCTGATATAACTCTTTTCTTGCAAAAAGAGAAAAATTGCCTGTAGGGTTCTGTCATGTAAAGACAAGAGAGAAAGAGCAAGGCTCTCCTCAGCTCATAATTTTGATGAAAGAAAGAGACTGCACATACTAATCAGCGTCATCATCACTGTAAATTTTCTTCATCATCATATCACCCTCATCTTGATCAGTGTTGCTTCTGCCTGCTACCACTGCAGAATGAATTCGAATTCACTTTGTTGCAAAGTGAGGCGTCTCGGTTGTAGTAGTGCACTGAACAGAATCAGGAAAAACCAGGAACACGATTATATGCATCATCATAACTGATCTTGGATTCCTCCTGAAAACTGGTCAGTTGACTTTTTCCCCTTCTTTCCCCTACCTCCGTCTTTTGTCAGTATCGGTCAGTCAGAAATGAGAACCACTGTCGTGGCTCTGGTGCACTGACAAAAACAGCTTCGTACTCGGTGGCAGGCAGATTCTACTGACTTTTTTCAAGCAAAAAGATGCAATGATAATCATTCGTTCTAGCTGAAAAAAATCAAGGTAAGGAATGAAGTCAAGGTGTTACTGCACTTAATGCGGTGGTGGCCAGGAGCAGGAACATCAGGGCAGCAGAAGTAGACATTCATTGCAATGCAATACTTGACCAAGAAAATAATTTTGTTGTAAAGAATCCTTTTTTGAAAACGTGTATTTTGTGACTGAGTGAGTGTGTGATCGTCTGTGTGGTAGGCTGAAGCGATTTTCATCGAAATATTGTGGATACGTATTGCATAATAATAACATAAAGCGATATGAAATAAGAGATTACTTCAAAAGCGTCTCTGTTTTGCGATGATGACTGAGATTCCTATGAGGGTGAAACGGGCTAACGGGAATCCAATCGGCCTTTTAATTTTTGATCCGACAGGGCAAGTCACAGACTGAGATTACACGAAAAACACTTTTATAGGTACATACGTATGTGTCTCGGGTTTCTGTTAACCTCTTTTTATTAGAAATCGCGAAGAAACTTGTGAAATTATTTGGTTTTTACTTTTAAAAAATCGGTGAGAACGGTTTGAAAGTGATAAAGTTCAATTCATTCATAAATATGTGAGTGATTCTGAGAAAAGGTGTGGTCCATTTGACAACTGTTTTGACAATTACCTATAAAATTCTGACTGTTGAATCTTCATTGAAATATATTTTTATCAACAAAGTTTACATTTCCTCCGATAAAAAGTAGGTTAAGAAATTGAAACCGGGACGAAATCCACAGGGATTTCGAAGCAACATCAAAATGACGGTCGAAGTCGGACTTGGATTTTGGAGGAGACCGGATAGAAGAGCATTGAAAAAATCATTTAAGGTTGGTAAAATTCATACTTTTGGAAAGCGAATTTACCATAATGAATTGTGTACTCACTTAAATTATTGTGACGTTTGGTGAACTGAGAGGCGTCATTTTGAGCATGATGGATGATGATACACATCCTGTATGATCATGTATCCTGTTGATACCTACCTAAGCAAACTAATGGCTTTAAGGAGTGTTAATAAAAATGGCTAAAAAGTCACTAATGCACTGAAAAATACTTAACCATGTCATTGTCTGCAATATGGTTAGCATGTAAACATTCTATGTAGCTGCTGCTGTTGCTGCTGCGGGACATTATTAAATGACACAACACTCCTAAGACATTTGTCATTGGCACTGAAATTTAATGTAGTTTAACCACTTTATAACTGACAAATAAAAAAATAGCTAAAAGCAGTTCAAAATTTGCATGATGAATGTGGAAGATGAATCTAGAAGAATTTCTTATAGAACAGGATTTTTTCTCGGATAAAAATTAGCACAAGGTGTGTTAAATAAACAAACGAAGGTGGAAAGTGTCGTGAAAAGTAAAACAATCGGACAAAAAATGGCATTAGGTTGGTTAGAACCTAATTTTCTACTTTTGTCTTTTTGTTTAGCAAAAGTTAACAAAAAAGGACTGATTTTAATTTCTCCCCAATTCCCCAATTCTTTTAATCGTGTTAGATTAGACTCATATGTCATGAAATGAAAGCAAAGAACAAAAACAAAGGCATCATATTCATGTTTCTAGTGACTTTGTTTAAGTCCCATCACATTACAATCACTGAATATAAGTCCATCCCTCCTGTGAACGATTAAAGTTGGTAAAAAAGTATCGAGGGCAAAAATATAGGGTAAATCATGTAATAATACATTTCTATAAACGAAAAAGTAAGTCTGCTACCACCCAGTATGATAATTTACCTGCACACGCTTTGACTGTGACCACCGGAATAATATTATTCTTTCCTTTTTATGTCAAGTGAAACCGCAGATCTTACCTCGATTTCCTACAACTTAAAAACTATTTACGTGAAAGCACATTTCTCAGTTCATTACAAAGCAGATGCGAAAAATGAATTTTTGTGCTAAAATACTAAAAACAAAAGGAGTGTGCGGTTTGTGTAAGGATTTTCTAAAATTCTGATGCTTGTGGCTGTTTTGAATTATTTACAAATTATAAGCACCCTCATCAGCAGAGCAGTCAATATGCTGTATAGCTGCGACCGCAACTCCTCACTTGATCCTGTTCAGTAAGTTACCAAGCAGAATTAACAATAAAATTATTAGCAATTTGCAAAAAGTACACAAGAAGTAGGTACGCGAAATAACTAGTCTGGTTACAGCGTTACAATAGTTGTTTTGTCCGTATTGCTCATTAATTAAATTGTACTCTCAAGAATCTGTTATTTTCCAAAGTTTGTCAAAGGTGTAATAGCTCATCGCACACAACTTAAAATTTAATCATTTAGTAATTAACTCTGAAATAAGCTATTGTACCTGTACCTAGGTCATTTACAATCTTGTTTTGTTGAAGTGGTGTCAGAAATGTCAAACACAAACAAAATGAAATATTTGCATTTGCGTAGACCCTTTAATTTTTGGGGATACTTGAAAGTGAGTTTTAGGTACGGTACAAATAATAAACAATTTTATACATCTCGTCTCTAACATCTCAAACAAACTTGTAAGTTTTTTACAAGTGTTACAGCACTCTGTCACTTATCAGCCTGCTAGAGGCAAAATATAGAAAATGCATTTTCTCCCCCAATTTGTTTCTTGTGGTATCATTGCATGCAACGAGTTTACCGTTTTGCACCGTCTTTCATTCATAATCGTATAATAATTATTGTTCATTTTAGCCATTTTGACGCGTAATTTTGTTTTTCGTTTTCACTTTTCCCGACTGTTGTATCTTGTATCCTATCGTATTATGAAAGTCGTACATTTTTTATATAACAAACTTGATACAAACCTCCATTCTTAAAAGCTTCAATGAACAAATTATTCAGTTGGATTTTCATATAAGTTTTTACCGTATACTACAAATAAGGAATTTTGCACTTTGTATACACCAAGTTTTAGGGTGTTTCAATCAAGTTTACAGTTCACATTACGATAGAGTTGACTGATACATACCGCAAGTTTCATTTTTCCCATGAGTTTACGATTACAACTTTATTGTTGCCTGCTCGGTTTTTGCAATCACACGAAACCCTTTAAGTACGTAGTTTGTTATTTTTGGTAAAACAATGAATTGAGCACAATAAAGTGAAGAATAAATAATAAAAAATGCACCTTAGGTAATGAGGCTGTGTTTAACATCGTTTAGGGGAAAGAGAAAAAAACATGAAGTTTTCATTTGTAGTAACATCATTTTATGTGCGAACGAGCTTTAGGACTACAGATAAGAAATTTTGATTCAGATTCGTGATGACATAAAATTGAGTAGAGTAATAGCCTACTCGAGATATGTATGATCAGTCAAAGATCATTTTTGACATGAAGCTACTGAAATCGGGCAAAGGAAACTTTTTAACCACCTTTGTACTACAATAATGGTCCTATTTAGAAATTTAAATTAATGGCGGAATCACGGACGATTCGTAATATGATGAGCAGGAGCAGATTGTTCGCTGATCCGAACCAAAAATGTTGAAATTACAAATTGTCCTCAAACACGAGATAAGATGTATGAATAAGATCATATCCGCGTAATAATGTGACTTGCTGTGTAAGTAGTAAGTTAAGTGAACGGAAGTTACAAATTATTAACGTAATGCTCTTTCATACTTTGACAGCTTAAGTTCTTAAGATGTTAAATTAAAAGTGTTTGCAATTCGTCGAGCACCTTGCAAAGAACGTGTGAATTTTTAAAAGTTTACTGTTTTGCCACAACATGATCGAATGAACAATAAGATGCGAATCATGTCATAAGTTGGGCACACGAAGAAACTTTCTCTGCTTGTTGTTGTAGCTCGTTTACCTGCAAAGTTTTTAATAAACCAAACAAATATACATACAATACAATTTGTGTATAATAACAATGACAATCTCAGTTCGAAGTCAGTTGAAAAGCTTTTCTTCACGTGACTTCTTAAATTTGACTGAAACGAAGTGGCGACTCAAAGTGTTCAATCTTTTATTTTGTCTTTATCAATCATATTTTTGTGGAAGAAATTTTGTTGTCGCACTTTGGTTATGAGATGACGAGTTCTTGTACTACAGCAAATTAATATTAAATGTCTTTTAGATTGAATATGTATTGAGAATCAGTAAATTCAATATGATTGTGATTGATTCAACCTATGTTTAAATCTCAAATAAGTGAACTGAGCGGTGAAAGATTGTATAGTTCATTGAGATCAGTGTTTGAATTTTATCACTGGCATCGTAAATAGAGTAAAAAATCAGTTTCTGATGAAAGTGAAAACTAGGAAGGAAGTACGGAGGGTAATTGCTGGTGCATGCTGATATATGTAATGGCAAAGTAGCATTTTGACCTCTCATTAATGAATTTAAATTTACGAAGCAGAATTTTTAATTAAGGGTACTTACCACATAATGAAAAAAATGCTTACATTTCGGCGCACTTACCACATTGAGATTATTTTCACTAAATACCTTTGTTCTATGAATTTTCTCAAAACGGATTCAGAAAATTATTATAATAAACTGTCCATTTTTGTGGGTTTTCTCGAATTCTTCCTGATTTTGTCATTAATATCCTTTAAAGTATTTCAATATTTAATGCTGCTGCATGCCCTTGGCTTAATTGTACTTAAGCAAAGCATAATCGCACTCAATGGTGCATCAATTTCCGTATCTTGCTCTGTATTTGTATTAATCTCTATGTTCTGCTCTCTCCCTTAAGGTCTGAAACGTTGTATGCAAAATGACATTGCACCAGCTGCAACGAATTCGTTTCGAATAAGTAAGAAACTGACACTAATAAAGTATGCATGTGGCCTTAATTGAATTCAAGTTTTTGTTTAAGAAAATGAAACTTTTCTCTTTATCAGATCAAATCTGAATTGAGAATTGTGATTCAATGTTAAAAATGAAGAATGGAGCGAAATTTATATATATTTTTGTACCGGCGACCTTTCTTCGACATGGAAAGAATTTTGAGTAGGAGCGGTGCATCAAATTTTATAAAAATCCCTGTAACGAGTTCAGCATTTTACCATTATAAACTATTCATTTATCATTTCATCAAGACTTATATGCGCTTGAGAGAAAAATTGTGAAAAGTTGAGCTTGAAGATGAACATGAAACCACGTTCACCATGTTTGCTTTTCTTTCTCTCTGAGTGAAAAACGAGCAATAAACCAATATCCACGTACGATGGTAAAATATTAGTTGACAAATTAATGAGGATAAGATAACCCGAAATGTACTCACGAGAACTCACTCACTGATCATTATTTAGCAGCAGACTGCCATTGTGTCAACCAAAGGAAAACAATTGTCGGCAAAAGTTTAACTGAAATAGTGTAAACGTGCAAAGTGTGCAAAGCCCGTATAGTTTGTCTGAGACTATTGAAGTGCATAATTGAAAAAGAATGAAATAAGCTCAATTTCATTTCAGAGAAATGTTAACACTGTCACTTTTATAAAGTATTCTGCTTTAATTTTCATGATGACATAGGTCAAGTAAGTGACTTGCTCTCTCTTTTCCAAAGATAATTAATTAGTTCCTCCTTTAAATCAGTGAAGCTTAGTCTGTAATGGCATTCATTTAAACTTACCCACATCAAATTTTCAGTCAATGCAGGGGTCAATAATTGTTTTATCTGGGTACCTTCATAAATGTCCAACTACATGTTTGATTCATGAGTGAGTGAACAAGAAAAGCATTTCTTGATTATCATCATCATCATCACCATCACCATCATTGAAAAAGATTCAAAGTGTCCATCGATTTATGAGCAACAGATCAGGGTACATCTTTTCGCTGCTGCTGCATTTACCAATTTGTTTGATATTCAGATCAGATTGAAATTCATCTCACTTCCCCATAAAGCAATCGTACGTGAATCTTTACAAAAGGTACTATTGCTCGATCCATTTCATTTTGAGGAGGTCTAACTCTGAGGTTGATAATTCGTGCTGCAAGCAATAAACCTTCTCGTTAAAGAAACAATCGCTCATTTCATAAAACAACATACTTAGTAAAAAAATCTATCAAGTGTACCGCGTTATCGCTATCAGTCATTTCCCCACTCGCAGTCGCCAGTGTTAGGTATCGCCAAAAATGCAATTGTGTTACTCCTACAGCCATTGGCTTCATTTATTGACTTCTTCATTCATTCGTCATTACGTTTTCAAAATGAAACTTTATTACATTACATTAGAATAATTCAAGTGCGCCAGCCAATGTTACATATCTTTGTTGGTAGCAATGATACAGTGGTTCATAGAAGATAGGTTTGCAGGTTCACGACGGCAATGTGGCTTACATTTGATTTTTATTACTCATTCACTTGGGTTCTAGTAAATAAGAAGATTACAGAAGAAAATTGCTTATTTTTATATGATACAAGTGCGTGAGTGGGGACGAAGAAATGTGATCGAATTCGTTTGTTTTTATGCATTCATCCTAAAAAGCGTCTTACGCTGCACTACTCAGCCACTTGCTAGTTGGGTTATAGAGACTTGCAAAAGTGATATGCGTTGGCACTAACTCCATTCACGACTTTAAAAGCCAGGTAGAAAGAGACCCATGCAGAAAAAATCTAACGGATTATATGAAACTGGTTTTGTTTTTCTAATATAATCGCTTTGGAATTTGGCATTATAGTAAAAAGTCGTACATTTTACAACCTAGCCGTATCAGACGTTATCTACTTATGACTTTTTAGAATCTCTCGTAAGTATTTGGGTAAAGACGACGTTGCTTTCTGTATCAAATCTCTATGTAATACAGTTGCTCTTTTTTATGACTGTTCGGATTTCAAGTTGAAACGAGGAATCATTTCAAAATACCAGTTATTACCCATGATTTCATTATCCATTTTCCTTAGAATGTGTCTCTGCCACCGCGACGAACTTGAAAATTATGTCAATCGAGAAGGAGAAGAAGACCTTGGCCAGAATTTTAAACGTTTTGGTTACACAGATAAAAATAACATTCAAAAGAAATTTATTACTGACGAGGTGTTTTGATTTATAGAAATACACTGACTCGATAAGAAATGAGTAACTTATCAATTCATTCAGTACGACAGAACTTGCTACATACACATCAGCACATATACATTTAAAATATTTATAATATTTACTTACAGCATATTTAAAACAATATTGTTAATAAATCAAAAACCTAAAAATTCTAAAGTTTCACAAATTATAATCGAAAATGCCAAATACGCCGACTAAGATCTCAATTGACTCCAAACTCCAAACCTGAACAGTTCAGTTCAATGTATAAACCCTGATGAAGTAGAGCCCACAGGTTTAAAGAAGCCAAGATTTATTTGCAACTTTCACACCCCAAATCAGCCCCCGTTTTTTAAACAATGCGTATCTCCTGTAACAAAGTGTAGCGCCAGCCAACTTCGTAGATGTACATATGATGTAGTGACAATGGAAGACATGTGCCACTGCTTTACGTATTTCTGATTAATTTTGATCAAAAGAGGAGGTTTTCAAAGTGCCAAAGAAGTTTCTTTTCTTTGTTTGATAAATGAGTTAGATTACACGCGCATGCACATTGCCGACTGACTGGCAGAATAAATGTGTAATAATCATTTCCAAACGGACATCGACATCTATCACCTAATGACCTGAAAAGGACGAATACTTGCTGTCAAGTCAGTCAGACAGAAGAGAAAGAAAACTTTTGTTTTTAGCTACGCCAGTAAAACAATCAAATTGTTATGCTAAATTTTGCCAAAAACAGAGAAAAGTAAATGTAGAAGAGAATTTGTACGAAGGTGTGTTTTATGCATTTTATGGGCATATTATTGCAATTCACTGAAAGGAAACCTCAAGAAAAAATGAAATTGCTGTACAACTCCATCACCGCCGCCGTGGGATGACGTTTTGCAGCAACTTTGCATTTATTATTCAAACAACCGTAATTAGTGGTCAATTTGTAGGTATGATGAAGTGTCAGGCTTTGGTGCTTTACTATTGATCTGATGACACCAGAAGAAACGCCTTTTAATCTCCAACTGAGATGTTCATATGAGCAGCTAATTTTTTCCCGGTTATTATCATTACAGAAAAATGAAAAAGTTTTCAATTCTACAAAGAGAAAATTGCGATTGCCAGAGGCTGTAACGATAATTATGAATTTTATGATTATGGGTGCCCACTTATTCCAAAAGTGGTCTTCATTGAAAAAAGTTATTAATTCATTTTCAAGAGACTGACGCTAATGGGAGCCGATGTTGAAAATAAAATGAACAACGACAATGCGTTTTTGAAATAGTCTGTCAAATAAATCCATTTTAAAAAATTTCACAAAAAACATAACATCCTTATTCTCTTTAAGAGAACACGTCAGCTCCCACAAACGGAATGGAATGCAGGTACCTTTTTCAATGAAAAAAACAAACCGAACGTTTAGGTACTCATTTAAAAACCACGATAATTATTATATCGATTGTCATACATTTTTTAAAAGCCAGAGTTAGAAAAAACGTAGCTTTTCACCTAAAGCCATGCTGCCGACATAGTAATAACCTTTAAGAAATAAAAGTCACACCATCGCAATCTACCCCAAAGTCAGATAAAAACATCAAATATTATAAACGAAAAAAGCTTTTCCTGATCAAATTTCACACGAAAAGAGTGTAAAGCATCTGGGTCTGTAAAGGAAACTGCTTCACGATTACCATATAACATTGACATTAAAAATGTTTCTTTGAACTCAATACATTTTTTAAATAAATCAACCTTTTTACTTTTTGTTTCAGCATTTTTACCTACTGTTTAAAGTTATTAAAGCGCGGTTGAATCGGACATTAAATGAATTTATGTTTTTATCTATTAACAAAATTTGCACTGCCACAATCGGGGACTAATAAAAAAGTAATAAAGTATACAACTTGTACTTTTCTTCACATGCTATTTGTAACATAAATATCAATACGTTCACGATTTCTTTAAAGCAGTCACGCAGATTTATTTTCAATTTGAATAAAAAATCGATCTACATTTTTACAAGAGGACAACCAAAAGGAAAACATTGGCAAGGAGGGAAGTGTTTTATCAGTTTACAAGTAATCACTGCAGGATATAGAGAAAATTGTTACTCAATTCGTATTCAATTTACAGCATTAATAAACTTCACTTTACATTGGTTTGGAAAATGGGTGCTGGCAGTGGCAGTTTAGTTTCGTTACTGTTATTGCTTTCTTTCTTTATCAGCACCTGCGAAGTGAATTATATCGCACAATTTTCTTATCTTTCTCAAACAACAACTAAGTCAAAATGAACACCAGAATCTGGTTTGTCCACAAAACAACGCCCCTGAAGCTACACGATGGTCACCAATAAGTTTTAATGTAGTAGTGCTTCTTTTAAACACTACTGTTAAATACCAGACCAGATGAGATACAGTTTTAAAAATGTTGATATTGTTTGAAAATAAATAATGGATGAGTTCATGCAGTGTATAGAAAATAAGTGAAAAGTAAATTATAAAAAAACAATTAATTTTCTTAACTACATGATAAGATGAAAATAAATGTCCACTCCCTAAAAAGAAAACATCGAAAAATGACAAGAGCTATCAAGCTTCTTATAAGAGCAAGAGTAAAACATTGGTCAATCATGACCACGGCCGCGACAACGACATTCACAACTATTAGCCATTCATGATCTCTAATTCAAGTCAGACCATTTCATGAACAATTTAAAATCTCAGCCTATATCACCCCATCCGGTTGACGAAATTAAGATTTCAAATCAGGCTCCATTCTTTAATCTACAATACATGTGGATTTTTTAACAGAGAAAAGACACAGAGCGTCTTTGTCACCTCCTTGTGTTTATGAATAAATTGAAGAATAGTTGCTGCGGTAGGTTTACAATTACATGGCTTGACAAAAATCATCCCTAAATCTCATAAATCAAAATCTCATAATTTATGGTTTGTATTGAATTCGCCGGCTGTGGATTCTTAATACTAACAAAATACCTACCTATGTAGAACTATAAGAATAAAGTAAGATTCAAGCGGAATCTGTTTTCCTAACTTATGAGAACAATTGACTACCGTCTTTAATTCCTGAAAATAAATTGTGACATTCATCGCTTGAAGTGAAATGCGAACCAAACCTACAACTGTTGTGAGCCGAGCCGAACAGCAGTTGTTCACAGGTGTTGTATAACATGTATCCATGAGTTTACAGCTAATCACGTACATGAGACATAATATGTATGTCAGAAAAAATTTACCTGTCCTTGAAAAGAAAGTGTATTGATTAGTTTCACCTTTCTTGAGTCCATTTGAATTCAAGGCAATAATCATGTAAGTTGAGTAGTGGTACGATACAGTATTTTTTCTGAAAGTGTATCATAATTGCAATTGATGATTCACAAGATAACATCATTGTGATAGTAATGTCTTCTGAGAAGAAATTTCAGGGCGACTCCTTCAAATGATTTGCCAAATTTGCTATAAAAGTTTGAGTCAGAATAAAAGCAAAAACAAAGAGTGCACTGCAAAAACTGTGTTAATGGGGTAAGCTGATATAATGTGTACCTGAGGTACAGAATCTTTCCTGCTGACCGACCCACCTATAATATATCTGTCAAAAATAAATGGCCACTTTTTTTAATGAAATGAAGCTGTAAGCATTTCCAAACCTTGCTTTTCAAGATTTTCACTCAAAAATCATTCAGAATGGAGTTTATGTGATTTTTACAGATTGTACGTGCGGCTCGCAGTCGCAGTCAATTTATTAAAGTTGTCGAAAGCGCACAGTTGCAGATTTTTTTCCTGTGGTGCACATGAATGAAATGAAATCACCGTCAAGTTAAGTCGCAATTAGCATGCAGGCAAGGAGAAATGTCCTCTCTAACTCTTGTGAGACAGGTCAGGTGCACCGTAAATTCAAAAATGCTCGCGTAAAATTAATATGCAATATGCAATGTAAGCAGCCATTATTATGATTTAAAACGACCATAATTGTTAACTGATTTTATCGACAACTTCAAATTTTTATAATTTAATTACTCTTTCTCGATGAAGTGGCAGAAGCAGCACATCATTAACTTTCTCAGATCGAATGCCACTGACAAAAATCATAACTCAAGTTTTAATTAAACCGTAGTCTGACAGAAATATTGCTCTATCTATTGAAAAATTATTTTGGCACTTTTCCTTTTACCGGCAAATTTTAACATGTACTTTAAAAAACAATTTCTTATATTTTAAAATGCAGTTTCAGTATTACAATCTCTCAACGGCCACACTGCTCATCTTGACTACATTAGCCATATTACCCTTATACACACATGCATTTGGCTCAAGTAACCGTCGACCCCCTCAACAACCGCCTGCCGCCAGCGGCAATAGACAAGGTCCACCTCATCACCAGAGTATTCGAAGACAAGGCTTGCCCTACGAAGGCAGTGCTCCTCAAAATGCAAATAACAACAATAACCGACGAATTCAAGGACCTCCTCCTCATGGACCTCCGCCTCCTCATCATACAAAGCACAGGGGACGGCCACCATTTCCTTTCCCAAGGCGGCGACCCCCTCCACCACCTCCTCCACGAGGCAGAGGACCTCCACCTCCCCCCAGAGACAGGGAAAGGGATCCAGAAAACAGAGCACCTAATGGAAGGCCACCATTTGGCAAACCACCACATCAAAACAGCCACAATCCCAACGGCCCTGAAGGACCCTCAAAATTAAGCTTTCACATTCCTCCTCCGCCAATTTCAACACCACCTCCACCACATCAGCAACATTTACACGATGGACCACATCAGAGACCAAATCATAATAACCAAGCCATTGCAGAATCAAATCAATTCCACCAACTCCAGAATTTACCTCAGCCCTCTGTGAACCAGTTCCCTAACAATCAACAAAATTTCCAGCAACAATTTCAACAGCACCCACATAATCAGCAACAGCATCAACAACAGCAAGGAGAATTTCCTCCACCACCAAATCATCAATTCCCTCCACAACAAAATCAGCAATTCCCTCCACAGCAAAATCATCAATTCCCTCCCCCAAATAACCCAAATTTGTTTCCTCCAAATCAGCAACAATCACATTTCCTTAATCAACAATTCCAAAACCAGCCTCCACAGCTCCCACCAGGCGCCTTTCAGCAAGGTGCTCCCGGAGCTCCATCCGGTTTCAACGCGGGACCTTCAGGAGCACCACAGCCTGGGGCTGGATTCAATCAGGGACTTCCTCCATTTCAACAGGAGGGATTTCAATCAGGAATGTCACCGAATCAAAATCCCTCTCAAGTTTCCCCATTCAATAATAATCAACAGCAGTTGCCTCCGTTCCAACAGCCACCACAACACCAACATCCTCAACACCACGATGAGCACCTTCAACAACAACAGCAACAACATCAGCATCAGCCACCACCCTTCGGACAAATGAACTTGCCTTCGCCCAGCAGCATGCCACCACCCAACAACCACCCGAATAATCCACCAATTTTGGAGTATGCCACCACCACCAAACACATTCCAAAGTAATGGGCAACCAGATAATGGCGTTCTTGATAAATCCAAAGAGATTGAACTGAACAGCATCCCCAAGCAAACGATAACATTTACAGTAACCCCAAAGCCGTCAAAAACTGGTGGCACCCAGCTCCACTTCAAAATTTCTACCCCAAAACCATTCAAGTCAACTCTGAAACCAATCACAAATTCAAAGGGATACTTTAAAGGTTCAACTTATCGCCCACCTGTTGATAAGATGAATTCAAAGTTCAAATATTCTGGTTCGGGACCAGGTTACCCCGACACAGAATATAGGGTTCAGGATGGAATGCGACATGAGGCGTCCATGTCTGCTGAAATGGAACCACCAAGCGAACTTCCAGGAAACCCAGCCAAGAATCTTATGATGAATAGGGAACATTCCTTAAACCAACCTGCTCAGCCTCATCCTGATGACACAGACAACTATGCTGGACCAAGTTATGGTGCTCCTCCAGTATTTGTGAAACCTTATTCTGGTGAAGAAGTTCTTATCGCTGGAATGCCTCCAAGCAAAGCAACCTACCACAAGGGGGTTCACCACGACGATTCTCCATTGCGACCACCTGGGCCACCATATGAGGACGATTATGACAACGGCCCCATGCCACCGCCCAATCATGAAGACGATGATGGAGT
>VYYJ01004014.1:0-14644 GCA_021029165.1 Cyphoderus albinus
ATTGAGGTTCCACTGGTTTCCAGTGGCAGTGGTGGCTGCCCGCCTGACCTTCGGAAAGAGCCAACTCTAAGCGACAGGGGCTTTAATCAGCGCATTGGCAGCAAGTGGTCCATCCCCGAGGAAATGATGCGTCAGTCGCCATCCGTCGCCCGGGGAATGTCCCTGAGCGAGGAGGTGGAGCACCGCCGCAGGGGCATCCGCTTTATTAAATACATGATGCGCTACCTGACGTTTGAGAAAATCATTCAGGGCAGCACCATCGAGCAGACGAAGACGCCCAGGGTGTTTCCAACGGCGGTGCACATGTTCCATAGATTCTATACTGTGCATCCTTTCCAGTACTTTAATGAATATGTAAGTTATTTTTTTAACCATCATTAAAAATTTAATCATGGTATGGTATAATTATGGTGATAATTATTTAATTGTTTTTTTTTTGTGTTTTTAGGTGACAGCGATCGCATGCGTGTTCCAAGCGACCAAAACCGAGGAGCACGTGCTTCCCATTAACAAAGTACTGGAGCTGGCGAAAATCAACGCCAGAAGCCTGCCATGGGTGAAGATCCCGGCGGAGCTGTCATTCGACAAGGACGATTGGCTGGACCTGTGGAAGGTGTGGAACCTTCAAGATTAATTTTTAATATTTACTTTTTTATTTCCAGATTCTCAAGCTAGATCACATAAATCAAAAAGCCACCCACTTTTAAACTTTGCAATTTTTTTGCACATCTAGAACGAAGTGGTGGAGACGGAGTTCCTCGTCTTTACCACTGTGAATCCCATGCGATTCCTTTTCTGCAATGTGTACGGATGGATCGTCCAGTACATCCGGTCATGGGTCGGTCAAAATATAGAGGCCGAGGCGGCAGTTAAGATAAGGGACAGGGCGTTTATCATTGCGTCAGATGTGTACAGGTAAAAAAATGACGAAAAAAAATATTTTGCCACTAATTTAAATCTGAATCTAAATTTAATTGTTTTTTTATTTTTTTTAGTTGTGGAAGTGTACTTGTAGCTACGGAGTCAGCCAGAGCCCTCGGCACCCTCTGCTTGTCCATGGTGCTGAAGAAAATGAACATTTCGCTACCAATCGGGGCAGGAAAGGTGGAGGGCGAAGCCTGGCATTTCATCCCCGGCGAGGAGAATTCCGCTGAGAAGCTGAAAAAGCTGGAGGCCGAGTTCCTCTCGCATCTGAAGCAGTACAACTCCCTCAAGGCGCAGGAGGACAAGAAGCCCGTGAAGCCTAAGTGCGTGTCGCCCTCCAGTGACTACGGCTCCGAGGGGTCCACGGCCAGCAATCCGGTTAGTCCATCCGACTCCATGGATGCCATTAGCAATGGGCCAACATCGCCTGCGGAAAGCACCGCGTCCTCCTCTGACCAGGGGTTGCCCATGGAGCGCCAGATGAAGCCACCGCCGAGACAAGGTCACCCATGTCATGTGTCATTCTCACTAAGGAAAGATACCCTTTCTATGTCATCATCTCGACACCATCCGATTTCCAACTCGTCCAAGAGAAAAATGGAGATGCGAACTCCCATCGAACCGGTTGCGAAGCGGATAAAGGTCGAGTATTCACCTATTCAATCCCCTTAATTAATTTATTAATTTGAATCCAATGCGAACTCCCATCGAACCGGTTGCGAAGCGGGTGAAGGTCGAGTATTCTCCTATTGAATTTCCTTAATTAATTTATTTATTTAATTCAATCCGAATCAATTAGGAAAATTAATTGGAGGGGAAGTCGAGTAAGGAGAAAAATTGTTCAATCAACAATCATCAAATTTTTTATAGCTTAGTTTTGTACTTGAGAAGAGAAAAAAAAATTATATCTATGTAATCATAAACTCTCTTGGAAACAAGTTAATAGTCATTTTTCTTATTATTATGGTTCAGTTTTTTTAAACTTAGGGGGGAAACCGAAAATTAATAATACACAATTTAAATCTAATTATAATTATAATTAACTATCCTAAATGAACCAAATCTTTTTGGGATAAGTTTTGAGCCGGGCTGAATCCAAAAAAAATTAATTGAAAATTTTAAGAAAAAAATTCAATTATAAACCTGTGGTTTTATCCAAAAGTATACATTTTTAAACAGTACGTACTTTTAATTGTAATTGTAATTAATTAAAATGTGTATTTTTTACCACTGAAATGAAAGGAAAAAAACTGAAAGAAAAAATGAATCATAATAGATGAATTTAAAAAAAGTAAGACTGAATATTATCATAAACAAAAAACAAAAACAAAACTGTATATTATTATTAACTATTATTATTAAATTCAATTTACTGTAAATATCCTTAACTTTGTAAAAAAGAAAACTGTAAATATCGTTATCTTAAATGTGTAATAATCTTAACTACTGTCACTAAGATTTTATCAATTACCATTTTTACCAAACCGTCGTAATTTTTTTTTAAAATAATTTTTTGTTTGTTTCAACTGCCGTCCTCAAACAGAAAAAATATCCTCCTTGTAACTGTCTAATTAAGTTTATAGAAGGTTATTATATTGCATTGTATGTAATATAATATTATTAATTGTAAAGGGTCAAAGGTCGGTGTGGAATTTGATGAATTTTACAATTGGTTGATGAATTTAAAATTTACAGAGAAAAAAATACATTTTCGTGAAAATCTATTTAAAATATTGAATTGAACTGGATTCAAAAACGTATTAATAATTAAGTGGAAAAAAATTAATTGTAATTAAATTAACGAGTACATATGTATGTATAGTGAATTTTGTTACTTGTCTGTCTCCATGTTCACAAAATGTTCATATGCTCGTTGAACAAGTTACCTGGTACATTAGTTATTCTAATGGATAGTTAGTACACTTTTTTCTGTTGTTTTTATGAAACAATTTTATTCATTGATTAACTAAATTGATTGATGGATGATGGTGCAATGTGTAAATTAAAGTATGCAAAGCAAAAGTAACAATTGATGGAATTAAATTGTTATTACATTACAGTTATGATTCATGATTGTTCTTATTAAATATCATTAAATTAATTAATGCATCGTAAAAAAGAATTTTAGTAGTTGGTAAAATTTTTGGTGTGTGGTAATGTAGTATCACTATCACGGGGGAAATGAATGAGATGTTAGTGATAATTAAATTAATTGGGATGATTTCAAGCGAATTAACTAGAACTTAATTAATTGTGGTTAGATTGATAGTTAATAGCTGTTAATTAAAGAGATGTGTGTTCTATTATTCCATGTAATTGATTACAGTTTTACACTTTTAAATTATAGACATTTTTTATATTGCTGGAAACTGAAAATTAAAGAAAAAAATAGTCCTTTCTTATAATTAAATGTTTCTGGAGTGCTGTTAATTAAAGCAGAATTTTTATAAATAGCAAAATAGCTTATTCACCTTTATTTAAATTACACATCATTAAAGTCAATCTCGGTGTTACTAATTAAATTAGCTCTCAGTTATTTAACCCAAATTAAAATTAATTGGTTTATTATTTATAAGTCGGATTAAATTAATTAGCTTATAGATACAAATAACACAACATTAACTAATTAAAGAATTGCCACAAAATGAATTTGTAATTAATTAAGTAACTAATTGTTTGTTTGTCGTGGACTTCACTTTTCTCTTTCTGCGTGTCCATTAATTAGTGAAAACTTGAAAAGTTAACTGTTGTAAATTAATTCATTCCAATGAGTCAGTAGAAAAAAATAACTAGAGCCATAACTAACAGAATCGTAGTTAATTAAATTTTTGTAAGAAAAGCTGATTTTTTAAGCCAGATTGAATCCAGATTATAAAAAAATATTTCTTTTCCTATTTTAACTTTCAATTTTCTACGTAATTTTAACTGTCATTAATTAGCACAGCGCAATTTTAACCACTGTAATTTATTAATTAAATAGCACATTACCACCGTGTAATTTCCCAATTTACCCACCCTGTTCAAAACGAAAAGAAAACAAAAAAATGGTTGTGAAGTGAATGAATATTCATGGTAATGGTGAAGTGGTAAATTTTAATTTTAATTAGCTAATTACAGTTAACACACCTTACATACTTACAATGTTTTTGTAATGTACGTAAATTTAAAATGATGACGAATAAAATAATTGAACGTTGTTCTATTTTCGTAAATTCGCTGATTGAGGTTCAAATTTATTTAATATTTCAATTTTGCAATCATAATTATAATTTGCATAAATAACGATAAATATTTTTTTAATGGTTAAATTAATTTACTTGTAATTTATTTTTCCCAACTGCTCGGAAACAGTGTTGTAATGCTTCTTGAAAAAGCCCTTGGCTGATCCCCAGGCGTTATTGATCCAGGGCAAGACTCTCTTATTGAAGTGTTCCCTCACGTTTTCCCTGATTGACGGCGATGAATCATCATCGTTGAGGGTCCAGTTGGTGGTGGGGTAATATTCATAGCGGGTAGAGTACGTAGTCGTTCTATAGTCTGGAATAGGTTGGGATTCATATGCTGGAGTTTTGCGAGTGGTTGTGGTTGAGTCATAGTATTTGTAATCATCATCCTCTGGGAAATCGGGGAAACTTTGCCTTCGTTTCCGGTAGTAGTCTTGTTGGTCGTCGTCCAGGGAATTGGAGTCGATTTCGTTTAACCTCTGGGGATATAATGATTTTTTTTTTGCAAAATAATATTAAAATTATTAACGAGTTGAAATAAATTTGAATTGAAAGTTTCATTAATTATGTATTGAATTAATATTACTCCAAAATATTCCCCGAGACCAGCAATGAACCGCTTTGTCCGGTTTGGTTTCACGAGCGACCTGGCTTCATTTTCATGAGCGAGAAAAACTTGCAAAATTATTGCGGATATTAAGAGGATTTTTATTGACACTCCCAAAAATGCCATGATGATAAATAATTGAAAGAGTTGTTTTATTTTGCAAGTTTCAAAATACAATGCCCAATCAACTATTGGATCATTGGATGGGAGAGTTGCAGTTGCAAGCACAATTAGTTTTGTTAGGATGTTGAGGTTTCAATGACAAAATTGTTATTGCATTTTTTCCAATTTTGTTTTTGCATAATGTTAAAATCTAGGTTACATTTCAGTGTTTATGACATAACGGGAAAACGTGGTTTCCGGTTTTCTTCTTAAATCCTGTTAAATTAAAAATGATTTGATAATTTTTATTGGAATTGGCTGCAGCACACAAATAATAATGCAGCTAATTTACATACTTAATGTGGCCTTGGCCATTTAATTTAATTTCTGTGGTTAAACCAAATTCAAATATTTTCTGTCATTTTCCTTAACAGCGTAATATATTAACATAATATGAGTCATATTATATGACAATGTGCATCTCTCGGCGTAGCATGTTATAAGTAAAATCAAAACTGCATATTTGCAGCAATAGTAAGATTGAAGATCGGTTTCTGTCTTTGTCTTTTTCACATTTGTAGGGGCATTATGAGAATTTACCGTAAACCACTTACGCTGTTACGCTTCAGAAAATTGATGAAACAGTACATTACTCACTCTTGACTGTCTTGACTCTAGTCACTCTGTTCAAGTGTACAGAACACTAACACTGATCAATCAAATTGAAACAGATCGCATCTTAATATCGTCAATATGAACTTTTAATCCAAAATTGCCTTTGCTATTGCTATCGCCTTAATGGTAGAATTTGTTTACTACTACTACAGTACAGACAAAGACCGTCGTGAATGTGTAGGGTTTAGAGCATTTGTCACAGCATAATAAGAAATTAAAGATAAATTATAAATGTAAAAGAAGTTTAAGACGAAACTGAGGGATTATCTACAATGACCTTTGACTTATTGACTTGAAGTCGGTAAACTATCAATGAATTTGTTTCATATATTAATGAACCATTTCAATTGTCTAGATAGAAATAACCATTGGAAATAGAAGTAAGATTATTTAAAGTCTGTTTAACGATAGGATGTACCATAGGAGTTTACATTCTAATCTGATGACAAGTTGGAGTTGAAGCTTCAATTACATTACAATACCTATTTTTCCCACACCAAAGCGCACATTTGTATATACGTAAAGTGCTGAACAGCATTTTTATAATAAATTTTTATTTTTATTGCAGCATAAGTCAAATGTCTTCAAAAGATAAGCTCATTTTATGTAATTTTAAGACTCATGTGCTTTTCTCTTCTGTCTTTCTGCTTTCTAAACTAAATACAACATGAATGACCCTTGACCATAGCATAGAATCAGCGTATTGTTTCATAGCACTGACGTAGGGAAGAAAAAAATGAAATGACTTATTTATTTGTACAGCCTGCAGAAGTTGATATGAAATGAGCCTTTTTATTTTATGTACCATATTTTGTGCGTGATGGGGAATGAACTGTTAAATAATACTTAATCCATAATCACTTTATCAAAAATAACCTAAGAGGGTTTTAGGTCTGGATAAACAAATGAGTCCAAGTGTAATGTGAGTCAGTTCAGTTTCAGTCTTCAGTGTAAGTATGTAAAACATTTTTCTTACAAATATCATATCATCATTATTCCCTAAATCCCTATTCCTATCCACTTCACATTATCTTATTCATAGCTTAAGTGTTAAATTCTTCTATACATGGTAATAAATGTTATTTTTGCTCAATACTTTGAAACGTTGTAGATATCCATCATAATTCATAATCATGCATAATATGATAATGCTAAGTGCGTCATCCTTTCTCATATCTAGCACATGGCTGCTGGCTTCAGTCAGTTAGTGAAGAAAAAATTACTCGATTTACTGAAAGCAAGATTTTGTTAATATTACTCTTCTTCTCCATTCCATGACACACCTACATGAAACAGGCTCTTCATAGATAAGATTAACTTTCCATGTGATTTTGAGTTAATCAACTGGAACTGGAGTATATTTTTTCAAGCTGGGCTCAGGCTTTCTGTGTCTGTGTGTAGTACTGTAGTATTAAAAATCTAGTTGCTAGAGTCTTGTCTCATTTTGCTTGTTGAGTTGTGTCTGGCCACTCACACGCACGTTCTAGCTCTAGCTTCGTTAAAAATTATTTTTTAGTTAACTGTAAAAATGCCTTGTGAAACTGTTGATGCCGGACTTATTGCAGCTGCATTTCAGTAAGTAAAATCTCTTTATTTTATTTAGCTCAAAACAAAGTTAAATTCTGTACGTAGTTAATTATAAATTAAAATCCGGTTAGATTCTAGCTCAGTTGGCAGAGACTAAATAAAATTTATTTTTTCTTCTCTTCATATTTAATCAGGGAGGAAATTCGTTCCTCATTACAGAAGGAGGATATTCCCCCGAAGCTCGTCGCATTTCTGGCAAGCAATGACCCCGCAGCGGAGACCTACGCCAACAGGACGAAGGATTCCTGTACGCAGGTCGGAGTTGATTTTGAGCTTCGGATTGTAACCCGGGATCAACTCGAGGACAAAATCATTGAAGCCAATAATGATCCCACGATTCATGTAAGCTTAATAAAAACATTATTTTTTCTTGAATTTTTATTTTTGATGTAAATCTGCAACTTTTGTATTTATTTTTATTCAGGGAATCTTTGTTTACTACCCAGTCTATGGGGGAGGTCAGGACCAATATCTGCAAAACGTTGTGAGCTCCAAGAAGGATGTTGAGGGTCTGTGCCACAAGTATTTGTTCAACATGTATCACAACGTCCGGTTTCTGGACGAGTCGAAGGAAACAAAATGCATCCTGCCTTGCACGCCTCTCGCCGTTATTAAAGTGTTGGAACACATTGGCGTCTACAACCGGATGCTGCCCTATGGCAACCGACTTCACGGCAGGGTCATCACAGTAGTGAATCGAAGCGAGGTCGTGGGAAGGCCCTTGGCAGCTCTTCTGGCTAACGATGGCGCTAAAGTCTACTCCGTTGACATTTCAACGGTGCAGGAGTTCCACCGTGGGAATGGACTCCAGCACCTGAAGCACGAGGTCTATGACACCAACATGACACTGGACGATGTTCTCCCGATATCCGATGTTGTCATCACTGCGGTGCCCTCGGCAAACTTCAAAGTCAAAACGGAGCGTCTCAAGGACGGCGTTGTGGCCATTAACATTTCCTACTGCAACAACTTCAACGAGGATGTCAAGACCAGGGCCTCGTTTTATGCGAAGGCCATTGGCAAGGTGACCATTGCCATGCTTCAGAGGAACATTGTCCGACTCTACAAATACTATTGCACTAATTAAGCAATTATAATCAACATTTACTTACCTACTTAGGTTACAAGATGGAATAAGCAGTTTTCAAATGAGCAGCAAAGTTTCTCAACATAAAATAAATAGTTTTTCATTAAAATTATAATTTTTATCGCAAAATTTTTGGGGTCATTACAAATTTCAGTGATGATTACAAATAAAAATAATAAAAAACCAAAATGATAAATTCTTGCCGGATAAACACCTTACAAAGATGTATCATCATGATCATGCAAAACTGTTGACTTTCTTAGTTTTTGAGTTATCGGGTAACGTAGACGTAATTATTTTTAATTAAAGTTTTAACAAAATTCGAGCTTTTTCCTGCTTTTTGTAGGCGTCATCAGGAGTAATAAAGTGAAAATGACAAGAAAATTCCTCGCAGTATTAATTCATAGAGTTTTTCTGGTCACTTCTTGCTCGTAATTACAAAAGAGCATTTATTCATTCTCATGCTAAAAATCTCATACACATTGGCCACACTTGCAATTTCTCATAATATTTCATAGATTTCTAAAATTGAATTTTATGATTTGTATAATACTTTGATATAATGTGGGTCGAAGTGTCAGCATAGTGCGGTCAATTGCCGATTGTAGTGTGAGAAAATACGTGGTAACTTTTAACTTTATTTATTAATAACAAAACTATTTTGTAAGGTCATGAAACTCTTTATAAAGTGAAAAATTAGGTTGATCAATTGCAGATTTGATACAACTAAGCTGCCGACTTGCAATCATCGGTCGCTGAAAATGAATTATAAAACGAATTATAGAATTTTATTTACGCAGGATGTGGCTTGCTTAAAAAGAATGTCAAATCTTGACATTTGTGAACTATTGATTATTTTCGGGTAACATAGAAGAAACAGCCAGGTTTGATATGGGTGCAATAAAACAAGTCATTTCCAAATTGCAAAAATTTTGCAACCCGAAACTAAACAAAACCGTTTTTGATTTCTACACAAGTACTGATACCAGTGGTAACGTAGCTTCACCACTAGCTTCGTTTTCTGCTACCAGAGCAACCAAACTGTGTGGGTTACTCGAGAGCGAGTAAATTTTTTCGACTGCAAGGAGAATGTACTCCGTGCATGAGCTTCCCTTACTTTGCTTTTGCTGGCAAGCTGGCTGGCATCATGAATGATATCTGATATCTACATAAAAAAAATAAAAGCTATACAATACCCAGTTACCAATGGTTATTAGATTTACCACACCAGTTTTTCGCATGTACTTTTGCCTATTGCCATTTCTAAAGACAGGTTCGCAAAGATTTCTATTATTCAATTGATTCGTCTAAAAATGCAAATTATGAGCGTACCACCTTAAATCTGTATTAATTTGTCGCAGTTATAAAGCATTGTTATTTAGGTAGAATTATGCAGGAAATATTATGAATAATATTGTGTTGTAATTATGTATTTAGAAAAATACTGTAATTTCTAATATTTATTAATTATAAATAATAGTTGGCTAAACACATTTTATAATTATCTTTTATTTTTCAAATGTTCCTCTATTTAAGAATTTCCCGGCGTTTGTGTAGTGACTAGGTACAAGGCAAGGAGACTAATATTTTGACTGGAATTGTGTCTTTGTTTATATCAGCGTCGCAAATTTTAAATAAAAAAGAATGTATGCTTTTAGCAAATGTATGTGTCCATATTTTTAAGTAAATAGTTTAAACGCCAACTTATGAAACGCTTGCTTCGTTATTGAAAGTATCAAATAATTGTTTAAAACAAGAAGGTCAAACAAGTAATGAATTTGGTGTGCCCAATTAAACTGGAGGCCAAGGAAATTGAACAGTATCACGCCGCTGAAGCCTTGGAAGAAATGCCAGAACCAGGACAATGCTTGAGAGAAAGTCGATGAATTTTATCCTAGCACTTAAATGAATTATTTTTTAAAAGCATAATAAAGCATAATTTTCGGAAAATAAAGCATTCAGTTGGCCAAAAATAAAGCATTTGGTGCCTTTCCCTACTCATGATATGAAGATATTTCCAAACCCTATCTCAGCCAACTGTGAAATGAACGAAATTAACGACGTCGACGTCAGTGACAAGAATTTTACGTAGAAGAATATAGTTAACTCCTTGTAGCAGTTGGTATTTGCTGAAGTATTTATATTGCAATATAGATAGTAAAAATATTTTTTATGCTTGAGAAATACTAAGATAGCAAAAAACTTATTTAACAAGAAAATAATAAGGATATTTATTTTTAAATATTATATATTATATAGAAATATAAATATGTTTCTAATTGAATGTATAAATAGTTGGGTAAATAAAAATAAAAATAAAGTAAATAAAAATTATACTGAATTACTTAATAAAAATGTATGTAACAATAAATCTCATAAAAGTTTCTTAAATTAAAAAAATCAAGATTTCTTACTATGTATTCCCTTGTGGATTATGCCGGATTATGGACAGTTAATTTTTTGTGTAAATACCGTTTTATGGTTCAGGTGGCGGGGCGCCGTTATTGGTGTTTGGACCTGCTTCTATTTCAGGAGCAGTTTCACCTTGCTTTGAGTAGTGTTGACCAGCCACTCACCAAAGTCTATTCCATATTGCTTTTCCCTGCAAACGAACCAAAACAATTATTTTCTATAACCAACTAATATAGTACCACACCACACCACATTTTAAGAAGTAAAATGACATTCATTTCACAGTACATAAAAAAACTTACATCAACAATTGGTTAGCTTCATATGACGGCGTGCCTTTCTTACAATCCAATTTCAATGGTAATGGTTTGGCCATAGCATCGGCGTGCACTTTACTAAACCAGTCCAGTGGCGATGACATTGATGACAATTTTTTCCGCAAAGCCTTCACCGGATCATCGTCCTTTTAAAAAATAGGAGCACAAAAAAATGTTAATTGAGTTCATACAACAGGTTTGTGAAAAACAAATTACTTGGATTTCTTTGATAATTCATAATTCAATAACCTCCCAGTTTTCCGGAATGTTACGATCTTTACAAAATTTTTTGATCATTCTAGTATCTTCGTCGTCAGAATCGCTTGTGCAATCGTCGTCGTCGTCATCCTCATCTTCGTCATCGTCGTCGTATTCATCGTCCTCCGAAGACCCTTTATAACCAAGCAATGATTAATTAGCAAAATTTCCGGAAAAGTGAAGCGCATCCCCCGTTTGAAATAAATAAAATTACCTAAAGTAACATCATCAGTCCATTCAGTCCCCATTGCAGCATCATCCTCCAATTCATCCTGCATTGAACTTCCGCTACATCGTGCAACTGGTTGACCGGTAGAAATGATGGAATCTTCGACCAACGGTTTTGACTTTGATGACGAATCTTCCTCGGTTTCAATGGAGCTGGTGTGAAGTTGTGAAGTCTCGCCCACGTTTCCTATTTCATTACGTAATTCTCCTGACGCAGGAGTCGTAGAGCCGCATTCATCATTCAAATCAATATTCTTGAAATTCTCCAACCCTAGAGACGAGCGTGGTGAAAGCGGCACTGATGACAAAGAACTACGTGCGTTAGTTGACACCGCTGCTGTTCTTGACCCGGTTTGGGTTTTGGGTGACTTTGCAACTGGTGTCCAAGAATGCAAGTATTGATACGGCGCATAAATAATATCTGGCGACACAGAAGACTTAGGACGACGGGATTGATCAGGTGTCGTTGCCGATTCGCTGCCTTTCCCTACAGGCCGAGCTCCTTCATTTGATACAGTTCCCGGCGAAGACCCCAAAGAAGCTGAATCTGACAATGAAGTTGAAGTGTGGCTTCTCTTAGTTCTCTTCGTGGGAGGCGGCATGCACAAGTCCTTCTCGATTTCTTCTATCGCAGCATTCATGTACTTATTCATGTCTCTTCCGTTTCCACACCGAAGTTTTTTCTTCGCCTCTCCATTGTAGTGAAGGACAGATCCTTGTGGAATGACAGCACTAAAATCACCACCAAATTCAAATTTCTCACTTAATTACTCATTAAATTACAACCAAAATTCAATATTTTCAAACAAATTTCCAATTTTCTTCTTACGTGTCAAAAGTGCAGAAGAACTGAACCTCGTACTTCTTCTTCCGCGAGCTCCCCTTCATATTCAGCACCTGCAATTGAAATTAAACAAAAGATCCTCCTCAATCAATCATCAAATTAAAGTATGGCCAACCACCAATCACACTAAACTTCGTTAATCATGTTAATCATTACCCTTGCGGGCCAGTAGGGCCAACCCTTCAGCTTTGCAATTACCCGATCACCCGGATTGATATTGGGTGTTGTTGCCTTTGGCTTCATCCTGTTACACAATAATAAGCTCTTGTTTCCTAACAAAACAATTAAAGATCGACTAAAGCGAGTAGTAGTCACTAAAAAAAATTAACTTTAAATTCAGGCCTTATTATTCAGCACACGGAGACTCAAGTAGACACGGATAATTTCACCCAGATCCTGAACACTTCAGCTGCAAGAGCAAGACTGCAAGAGAGCGACGTGCAACAACAATCTCTTATCTCTTCCATCCACGCATACGTGCTTATCGTTCACTTTAGTTGAAGATGGAATGGAAAAAAGATTGAAATGCATCAGATGCTATCCCATCCATGTTAAATAATAATGTTTTTCGTTTTCATTGAATCCGTTTTGTTTTCTTTTCTTCAAGAATCTTGCCTTGCTTCGTTCGCCTTCCTCGTTCATCGTTTGGCCTTTTATCATTTTGTTTTTGCACACGGCTTTCTTCGTGTCTCCTGTGAGAAAAAACAATCTAGTAGGTTGAGGTCAGAGGTCAGTAGTCACTGTATTTTCTCGGTAATTTAAATTTCTTGTTGTGTTGTGTTTAGCACAGCAGTGAAGGACAATGACATCGCTTAAGAAGGCCGAGGTCGACCCCCCACCTTTGCCTGATGGGGAAGTGGTGTTCATTGTGGAGAGAGTCTTGAACCATCGATACCAGAACGACCAGTTGGAATACCTCTTGCAGTGGAGGGGTTATCCACCTTCGGATGACACCTGGGAACCTAACGATAATCTCTACTGCCACGATTTAATTAAGGAGTATGAGGAATGGCGCAAGAAATCTTCCACGCAGCTGGAACCTGGAGAACCGTTACCTGATAGGCCGAGGAAGGAACCAGAAGCGGAGAGCAAAGAGGTGAGGCTTGTGCATGGTTTTGAAAGGAATTCGGTTCCATTCCGTCTGATAATGACGACAAAAAAATTAAAATTAACTTGACGTATGTTTGACCATCCTTGTTTTTTATAGGAACCGGGGGTGAAGGTGACAGCCGAAGCCGAAAGTGCTTGGAGTCTTCATCGTAGAGCTTTGCGAATCGTTGCTGCCACTGACAGAGGAAGTGAGCTCGCGTTTCTGGTTGAGTTCCAGGATTGGCCTCATCTGGAACTCGTTCCAGCTCGAGAGATGAACGGAAGGTTTCCAACGGTCGTCATAGAGTACTACGAGCAACTGCCATTGTTAAAGAAGGAAAATGTAACTGCCGCTGGGCCTGGTCATTGAAAATAGAAAAATATGCGTATATCTTATCAACTCCACTACATGCACCATTTTCTCGATGAAAATGTTTAAATTCTAAATTGTCTTTTTTAACTGTTATATTTTAGACTCGTTACTTTGAGTATTTTTAATACATCATTTCTTTAGTTCTTTTCTCTGCTTGATTAAATCAGTGAGACATTTTGGTATGTTATAAAAGTTTTAATTATTTTATTAATTTTACAGTTTAGAGTTTAATCATGAAACAAGTTAATAACATCTAAATTAAATAAGATAAAAACTGACAAACGTGCCCCACTCAGTCACTTTATTAAAAGTAATAAAAGTTATAGGTTATTACCAGTTCATGAAAAATTTTCATTGAAAATGTATTAAATTAAACCTAAATTGTAGCAATAAACTACTATGAAAATAATTGAATAAAAAAATTGAATAAATAATAACAGTTAAATACTACCGGAGATTTAACGTGTGCCTTTCCCGGAAACGGACCGCTCCTCATATAGCATTTAAACTCACCCCTTGTGTCTTGCTTGTCTTAAACTTTGTCATTTTCAAACTTTCAAATGTATTACCCAGAAAACGTTTACAATGGCAGCGGCACCCTACCCCCTGTGTCCACGATGCGAATTATCGGTCAGGCTGAAGACTAAGTGGACAACAAATACAAAGAGGGGGGTCTTTGCTCGTTGTATTAACCTAACCAAATCACTCGTAAACCACCAAACCAAACCAAAATCATCCAAACTCCAACAAAACAACAAAATAAAAATAATCTAACCAAAATCAACCAACCTCCAACAAAATAAGCCTAACCTAACCAAAATTATCCAACCCTCCAACAAAATAAACCTAACCTAACCAAAATTATCCAACCTCCAACAAAACAAACAAAAAAACCTAACCTAACCTAGCTTCGCTCA
>VYYJ01004015.1:0-14639 GCA_021029165.1 Cyphoderus albinus
TTTTTAAATTAGGGGAGATAGCGAAAAAGAACAGGAAGCACTAACGATGAACAAAGAATTCTCCACTTTTCTATATAAAATAGCGATCCTATGCGAGTGCATCCATGCATAAAGTTTACTAGAGATTGAAGATGTTGTTGATGTTGGTTTGACGGGGAATTTGAAAACCTTTGTTTCTGAAACTCCCGAAGAACCAGAAATTAAACTGTAAACAAAATACATAATACCAAACAGTCCATTTCTTTGTAGTTAATAAAATCTGTGATGTAATGCCACACAACACAACGACAGCATCCGTCACCGGCTTAAAACCACCATGAATCACAGTCAGCATTTTAATTGTTTGCCGTTGCATTTGCCTGCATCCACCGCCTTGAGCTCCTCTTTAATTTCCCAATTGGCAGAACGAAGACATCCAGTTAAGCAGTTAAAGCTCGTACAAGTATAATGTAGGTATTAAAATAGGTTATGTAACTTACGAATTTCAGTTTCTCAGAACTAATTAATTTTGAGGCAACAATCATCTTAGGCTTGAAACTATGTTAATTTAAATCCTACACCTACACCCTCCTAAATATTAATCCTGGAGAAACGATGGAGCGACGGTCTGAAACCTTGCTTAGTTTCAGACGGATAAAAATGCAAAGATACATACATACTTATAATAACGGGAAAATATTTCATAGAAGAAACACAATCTTAATTCAATTTCCGTATCCATTTTCTTTTAAATACAAAGTGGATCCAGTCTCATTTGCATTCTGCTTAACACTGGCAAATTGCTGCTTTTATCTTTCCTTGATGAATAAATACGGTGCCGCAAGAGTACAAGACACATCCATGCAGTTTTCACATTCTGCTATGTAAATATTTTAAGTTTGCCTTTTACATGCCNGCCTTTTACATGCCGCAGTTATTTTTCTACTTTAGTTTCTAAACTGTCGAATTCGTACGAAATAGAATAAATTATTCATATTTATAAACTGAGATGAATTTTGCTCCAATGCAATGAAAATTATATTTTTTCCGTAATGCTTTATATCCCACAGATTGTTTTGCCTACTCTGACGCAAGGCTGCACTAATCAAACTTTAACTTATTACTTTTTCGGTTTTTAGTTACGCAACCCATTCCGAACCAAAAACTTGGTTTCCTAGAGGAGAGCCCTGACAAGAACAGGGATTCCAAAAATAGTTTTCACTTTTTCTGGATGTGTCAAGGAAGGCATTGATAAACTGGAAAGGAAAAGGAGAAAATTATGAAATCGTTTCGCCTTGTGATATCGTCGTGTCTGTACTATTTATATGCAGAATGCACTTTCACTTTCTTCTTCGTGCTTTCCCTGTCCCATCAATTCAATTCATTTCAGTACTTTTGGTGCTTTGGTCTTTTTTGCTTGTCGTCCAAAATTTCAAACACTCAGTCATTCCGTTCTGTTTCTCCGCTTGAGGAAACGATATTCATAATCAAATTTCCCAAGACCAACTAAGAAGCGAAGATGAAGACAAACCAGAAATGAGAGAAAGCGTGCGGTTGTGCTCATTTAGAGTACCTTTGAGATTATTTTATTTGAATGAATGAGTGAAGGTCTCTGTGGAAAGTGCACGACTGCATTTATTCTTATTTAGGTATAAACTTTTCCTTTCTGCGCGCTCTTGGCATGCATCAGTTTACTTATTGTAATAGAAAGCAGTATTTTCCAGAAATTGGAAAATACGTTGTTCAAGAGGGACCACGGACCACGTGACTTTGACAGAATCTTTAAAGTTTTCTCTCGAAGAAAGGAAAGTTTTTACTTCCTCCTCATCTCCGTTTATCTTTTTCGTTTAACAAGCCATTTCAGCGTGGAAGATGCACTAGAGAATAATGCGGCTCTAAAATATACTTGCTGAGCTGTTTTCACGCATACAACACCGTATTTACAGTTTTGACTCCACTGTCTATTCAATTCAACTAAGAAAAGTTACCATCACGCTTCTAATACTGAAAGAACAAGCGAAACCACGTATACTGGTTCAAGTGAACATCGTGCTTGAATTTTATGACGACTGAACTTGAGGTTGCATAATCATTATCACGTCACCGTGAACTACACAGTCTCCATCTCTAAACCCACCACATCCACAATCCACTTCATAATAATAACTCACGGTGTGGTAGTTTTCACCAGCAACGAAGCAAGCAGATGGAAGAAAACGACGAAGAGCAGGAAGGAAGAAAAGCAGCATTTTCGAAATTGGAGAGGATGAGACTGGGGTATTGGAGAAGAATGAGTGACGAAGTGGGAATTGAGTTTTTAGAGGAAGGAGCCGTTGAAAAGACTACGTCACGCATGGGAAAATTTGTAGTCGAATATTGAAAGGTTTGTTTGTCCTATAAGTGATCTCCTATAATTTATCCACGCAACTTTCAATACGCAGTACGCACAAAAACATGTTTTTGTGGTAACACAACACGCGACAGAGTCTGTAAGTTGAAAAGGAAATATGAAAGAAAGTTGAAGAAATTTATCATCTAAACATTGACAGTTGACAAGAAAAATAAAGAAACGAAATGCATTTTCTTCAAGGTATGGTACCGGTATGTTATATGAAAATGACATGTTAAAATTGGCCGCAGAAAATTTAGTACTATTGACTATGTAGTAGTTTAAGTTTGAACAGTCCGATGAGTGTTTAATCAGCATTGACACTTGTCAGTTGCATTAAAGATTAAATGTGTGATGAAACTAAAATGGAATGTTTATGAACAAGCATCGTGTGTTTATGTTCCCAGCGTACTCGACAAAACCTTGTTCCTAGTAGATCCATTGTGTATCTTTATTAAATAATGAATGTAGTAAATTGTTTTCATGATTAATCAAAAATTAACTGCGCACGACTGCATGTCGATAAGTAAATAGTTTTTACCTGTAGCGGAGTAGGTACAATTTATGGAGACAATACTCTCCAAAGTGCAAGTAGTTGACAAGAAAAGTAAATTAGGAGGAAGGAGCCAAACAGGGAAAAAAAATTTGTCAGTAATTTCTCACGCAAGAAAAAGAAAATACAAGCTCAGGAATCTCAATCAGATTAGCAGGAAAGAGAGAAAAAGAAATGAATTGCTTTCTTCCCAAGCTGAAATCAAATAACAGTGGAGGAGAAACTGAGGGAAGAGAAGGAGGTCTTCCGGCTTGGTTCCGATTCCGATACTGTAATGTAATACATCCTCCATTACACAGTGAGTGACACCACCCACAAACAAAGCAAAAGCTACAATTTGGATACAGCAGCGTAAATGAAATGGTCCTACCAAATAATGCACTTTTTCGGATCTGACTGAGACAAACAAACAATATATTATTATCCGAGTCAGCCCATTGCATTACAACACTTCTTGGCTTCGCTTTTCGAACTACATAAATCTTCAAGAAAGAATTACACACGTACGCACAGCAAGAAATTGTAAAAGAAAATAAATCCTATTAGGTAGGCATGTTATTTGATTTTGTTTCGTTGAGTCCACCAGAATCCAAAAATAGGAGGACGAAGAAAAAAATTGTGAAAGCTCCTTTTTCCTTCCTTCTTCTTCTCCCCCTTCCATCCGCTTTTTTTTTCTCTCTCTCTTGGAAAATGTCAAATGCAATGCAATATACAATCGAAATACTCCAGAACATGAATGCATGCGTGCGTGTACGCACAATACGACACCGGATTTCTTTTCTCCCAGTTTTTATTTTATTACGTGCACCGTGAACTGACGTTTTGATAAATACCTATGCACGCATGCTAACTACGCATATCCTTGTAGGGGAAACATCACACTGCATTTAATATCACAACATGTAACGCACACTTTATTGCGAGTTGAATTGTCCGTCCGTAAAATAAATGAATGATTAAGCAACTCATACCTACGACATTGACAACGAACTGACGCGGTGCAGTGTGCTCTTTCCATATCACTACTCCTGTCATTATTATTATGATGGTAATTTGCCCGCCCGGTGTTTCCTACTGTTACTGAATTCATGTGCCCTTCTGCGTATTACCGCATTCTTGTACTGAGAAGCACTGGTGTTCATGTCGTTTTTTTCTTCTTTTTCCAGCCATTTTTTGGCGTGGTGGTAGCTCATCTTCACTCACAGAACACACTCTCCACTCTCTTTTGTGTCCTGTTAAAAATAATGATAACCAACAAAACACGATGTGGAAGACAAAAAGCTTTCTGTTAATCCCCCTTCTGTACCCCGCATTTTTCTCTTTAGTTCCATTGGATTAGGATAGAACATGTGCAGCTGTAAAATAATGATAATGACCGTCACGTTGTAAAAGTCGGGATGGGAAAAGGTAAAAGGGTTCAAGCCCAGCTCAGCAGCATTTTCATTCAAGTCGGGGAGCGAGCAATGGGGGTGGTAATGAATGACTAATGCATGACTATGTCACAAAAGGTGGAAAAAGTTTATTCAATTGATGCTTACAATCATGATGATGACGAAGAATTGGGAATGTGGTGTTCACATTAAACGATAGTTCCTTTCTCTGCCATTATACTAGGTACATGCTGCTATAGTTTTTACTTGACTACAGCAACGATAAAAACACCTTCCTGTGAAGAGGGGAAGTTGGAAATATCTAATTTTAATTTTATACATAGTAAAGTATCCACCTTTATACACTATAGCAATGATCCATTCAGGATTGCGTATGACAGGACAGCAATTCAAAGGCTTTTGAAGAATCGCGACAGTTATTATTACGTCTGCCGACTGTTGCCATCAATTGCAAATTAGCACTTTGAATTAGATGGAAAAGGAATGTTTGTAATTTAGAAACAGTTCAATGGAGCCGTTTGGCCTACAAGTCAGGCCACAATGCTGCATTTGTATCCATCGAGCTATTACAATATGCATAATTGAAAATCCGAAAATGCAGGCTTCCAACAAAACCCTGTGATTTTCATTTTCCAGAGTATTTTGAGTTTTGTCATGTATGTTCACTGAAGTATTTATAATTTTAATTTTCAGGTTTAAAAGGAACGCAAAAACAATTTAAAAAGCTTCTATTGGCCAGCTTCAAACCGGCTGACATTTACCTTTCTCTAACATTACATAATGTGTAAATACAACTAACGACAATTAACTGTCTAAAAAATTTGATTCTGTCAGGCAAAGTAATAAAGCGAGATTGAAAATTGCAGCTGAATGCACACATGCAATGTTATTTACAAAATCCACGTCACTCACCTTCACCCTTGATATTTGCACTGCTGTCCAGACTCGAAGCATAATTTATGCACATTTTTTGTTCATTCTTGAAACCCGTCAATTTCGAACTTATGCCGCAAGTCAAGCTGGGAGTTGCTTGACAGTGTGTAATTTCCTTATTACCATCATCTCTTCGATTTGAAATATGCACACATTTCACCTTACACACCACACCGCAGTGATTTCACAGAAGGTATTATCACATCAGTTATTCAGTCGGAACCCCCGCACGCAGTAGGAGGAGAAAAGCAAAGGCACCGACCGACGAGTCTGCTGTATAGCATTATTCATTCATAGCATAATAAGACTTACAACGGCAATAATGTTATGGGCTATAATGGATTCCATCTAAAATATAATTACAAGCATATCTACTTATCTTCCCATCTCATCTCCCACTTTATTGCTTTCCCCTAAACACACTCTGTACGTACTTTCCTGCTCATTCATCCATTTTTCTTTCATTCCCCATAATTTTATGGAAATTTTCCATCTAGCCAGAAGTAGCAATATTAGGACTTAGGAATGAGGAAACGCATTATTTATCAATATAGCAAGGACGACCACACTTTTTGCAGTGCCCTAGTGCAAGGCGTTGCATTGAGACTTGCCTGCCGTCGGGGGAATTTCGGGCACAAAAAATGAAAGGTCGTTGTCTGGTAATGTTGTTTTTAAACGCTCAGAAGGAGGAGAAAATGAGTCCTTCTACTAATAAAAACGTTATTGTTATGAGTCACCCACACGAGATCCTTTTTTGCTCTGAGGAACCAATGTCATCGTATCGTAGTTATTCAGAAGTGATCATACCGAACCTTTAGTTTTTTGTGAGCGCTTAAAAAGTTCGAACGATAGATGGACGAGAAAAGACGAGACGATGCCTTTCGTTCACAGCAAAACTGATCTGATTTTGAATAATGAGTTTGGACTAGTCCATTGGGTGGGTGGCATTGTCTCACTTTATGCATCATTTATGATCTGAACGAATGAATGAATGAGTAAGCAAGCCGAACCGAACAAAAATGAAGGGATGAGTGAAGAATGAATGATGAAAAAGTGAACCGGATCGGGTTCCCTCAGTCTTTTCCTCTCGATGATAGTTTTTCATCAATGCGTAAGTATTACTTACTCGCATCAGTTACCCTGACTCGCATCAGACTGCGACAACTTCTAGTTTGAACGGTGGTGGGATGAACTTGTTCAAAGAAAAAAGCAAGTAAAATATTCACTGATCCGAACAGACGTGAAGGATGTTATTGCAATATACAATCATGATTGGTTATGCCTAGATAGTAAAAGGTTTGGTTTCACGCATTTTTCATGAAAGCGCGAACGCATTGGAGCCCATAAAAATTCATACTTAAGTTGATTATGATTACATGAGCAGTGCAATATGAGAAACGCAATGAGTGCAGCGATAATGTAATTGGATATTAAGATTTCGATTTTTCCACACGGTTTCTACAGAAAATGCTAACATGCAGATGCAGGTAAATATGCATAATGAAGATAATTGTGTGTGCGTAAGATGTAAAAATCACGACCCGAGTGTGAAGTTCAATGTTGCTTGCAGATGATCATTACATTACAAACTTTTCACTGGAAATTTTGTTCGTTGATGTAATAGCAATAGCCAATTTGAAAGTGTTCAACTTTGCCATTTTTCACTTGCGTCTATAATCTACATAGTGTATTTTATTCATTTATTTATACATATAAATAACATTATTTGTTTAAATAATATTTACTTTTACCACCCAATTCTTTGAGAGTTCAACGACATGATCATAACCATAAATGGATCATCGACCGTCGAGAATGATTACCTATTCATTTGTCATTGCACTCATTTTTCATTTCCAGGTTCAATTCAGTAAAAATGTTTTTTGACACATTCCGTCCGCGCTTTTTCACTGACACTTTCACTTTCTCCATTTATTTGTAACTTTGCTATCAATGGCACTTTGACATCATTTCACTTCACTATTTGCCTTTCAAATTGTGCTTCCTTGCTGAAATGGGAGAAATCAGGCCACCTGGTTAACATACAAGCACAATTCTCAGCCTCCGGTTCTAGTTTCTTTTTGATCGATTACTTCAATTTTTCCTCCTTTCTCTTGTAAATAAAGTGGAAAAGGCCAGAGGAAATGTGTAATGGTAGTAATAGTGAGTCGACTGGAAAAGAAATCATGTTGTATTATGGAAATGAGTTTTGGGAAAGATGAAAAGAGTAATTTAACGGTTATTCAGTTTATCTTGTCCGATTTACATTTTCTCTTCATTTCCTCCTCTGATATAGCAGTGTTATACCAATTTTGTAATAGTCAACATACGAAGATTGTAGATAGAGATCATTATTCTTATTAAGCATATCGAATATGAAGCATGTAAAGCAATATTGAAGGGAATCATTTATGAATCGTACAGTTGGCAGTTATGAAAGAAGTTGAGAAAATGGTGAACTATTTCTAACAAAAAATTGTGTTCATCTCCACCTCCTCCTCTTCCTCCTGCTGCAACTTTACTATTTTTAAAAGTAAAGTCAAAAGATGGAAATTGCTGAGATAATAAGATCTGAAATGGGGGAGAGAGTGAAAAAGATGTTAATCAAGAGTAATAAAAGACGAATTAGGGTTTTACTCTACGACTATGAATTGGATGTCTTTTTTACATTAACTCAGTCCTACTAACTAACGTAGTGAGGGAGTGTGAAGATTTTTAATTTTATCCAGCGCCATTGTTGTATTATGCTATTACACGCTCTGCGCCATTGATGGTGGTCCAATCTCTGATTGTGGATAGAAGTAAAATTTATAACACAGCGTTTCATTTCGTGAATTGAAACTTATTTCTTGTTCTTGTATTACTTTTGACTCACATCACATCATATCACTTGCCTAATTTTGATATTTTCTTGTAAAAAAGAATTCTTTCACGCACACACACGCATAATAATAACATAATTGCAACTGGCATCTGACTTGAATTTGAAAGAAAAAAGTTCCTGAGTGGAAAGTTAATGAACCGTGTTGAGAGATTGTGTGCAGTGTGCATACTTCGAAAAGTGGCCAAAAAAATAATCACGGAAAATAAAACCAGAACAATGGATGGAGAAGAATCAACTGAACAAAAGCCATTTGATAAGAACATTTTGATGATACTCTATAGTAGTATGCATAATTACTAGCAGCAATTGCATCCCAATCCCATTATTAAGTGCTTAATTGAAAGGAAAACAGATTCAAGATGCTAAGGGTGCTTGGATGAGTATGTATAAAAAGTTGGACCACGAAGCTTCTGATAATTATAGTCGGGATAAAAATTCAAACTGATCAAAAAATCAGAACCAGGTTCATGATTGCAGCTGCCAACTTAATCAATTCAATATTTATGGGTTGATCGTTATGGCTTATGGCTTCTGGAAAGCATGAAAATTTGTTGCCTGAAATTACTTGAGTGAGATCCAATGATCATCTACTCTTACTCTTACAATGATGAAAAGTCTTACTTAAGGAATGCTTAAGAAAACTCTGAAAATTAATGATAAAGGGCAAAATTATTTTCGGAAATTATACCTTTTTAGTAGAACACTTGCATCCTTGCATTATAATTGTACGCACCTTTTCAAAAAGGCCCTCGGCGTTACTTGCGTTTTTAATGACCTTATCTTTATCATAGTTATAAGTTCCTCGCATATTTTTTTCTCTTTTGCTAGCCAAGCAGTGGAGCATTGCTTGTTCATTAGAGTACCTTCATCTTATAAAAAGGAAGATTTTTTTTTCTACATTTAGCAGAAAAGCCTAAAGCGCGTTCCGTTTCCGACTAGCGCTCACGTGTAACTCTTCTATGAGGAAAAAGGCATTCGTTTACACGACAAGCGCAATGAAGGAACGAGCAGACCGCCACCGACTGACTGGAGGCAGAGTAAGAGTGAGGAGATAGATACTGATACTATCGTTCGCATAACTCTTTCATTCAAAGCCTCTCAATTACTTCCTATTTGCATTATATAAAACTCTGACAATCCCACATGTGCAATATAATCAGTCATAATAACATGCAAAGTGCAAACCGTAATGGCTATATTGAGTGGAAAAATCCCTTTCGACATTCCAGAGTAAAAGTATATTATAAAGAACCACCTGATTGTGTCTCGTAACACCATGCACCATTATTCCATTGTTATATGTATCCATCTACTAAACTGGAGTTTATCTGGAAAATGCTGGAAAGCATCATTAAAATAAAATACGTGGATCTCCGGCCTAAGCCCCTCGATCTGGACAAATGATGATAATACTCGTAAAGGCAGAGAGATGTAAACGTGTAGAAATATTCTTTAATTTCACACCTCACCTTAACCTAGCTTTACATTTAGGGTAATCCAAATGTCTTGCTACTTGCTACAGTGCAGACGGCTTTATTGCCTTTTTTAAAACACAAGGAAGAGCAATTATAATACCTATGGCTTTTGACCATGGCTTCGTCTTCCAGTTTTTCTTGCTCTTCTCTTCACATTTTATTTTATTTTATAGGAGGAAAAGTGAGATAGTAATCGTAAACAATGATGGAGCATATTAATATTCTGTGTCTGGAAGGAGCGAGAATAGATTGCTGGAGGTGCTGTATATTTTAGAGAAAAGCCCATTTTCCTTCAACACCATTGCTACTGGTGCGTCGCATGTTCCCTGGAAAATTATGCAGTCTGTTGAGTTATAATATAGCCTGAGTGTGAGTAAGGTGAACTCAGTCTAGCTCATCTCCATCTCGGCTGAACTATCCGGAAGCATTTTTGTAACCATTATTTTACTTTCTTTCTATATTTACATTTCACAGGGATGATAGGTCTACCTCCACTTCCACTCGGCTACTCTCCTCCAGGCATTCAAATGTTGATGTTGAAGTACATTTTTAGTTTCATGTTTCACGAAACCATTCTCCAACAGCAATGTTTAACTGTTTCTGGAACCCGTGTTTGGCTTAATATTGTAGAAAATTTGGAATTGGAATGTTACGTTGCAAAATACAATTCAAAGGAGCTCTCTCTGGAAGTAACTAACTTCAACTATGTACATATTACACATTTTACAATGTCATACCACCAGAGAAACAAATGTTCCAAAAATGCATTTTCGTTTCACTTGTCAAATTGAATACTCTCTACTCACACTCTGGAGTTCTGCAATTGTATGCAAACTTGTAAAAACGGAGAACCTTGGCTGTGGCTTGTCGGACATTCTCAAACTTCACAATAATCCCAAGTTAGATATAATTCCGACATCCCGAGCTAACTTGAACTTCAAACTTCAAAGCGGATACAAAGAGTCTAGACTGCAGAGTGTCTGTAGACTCAACTTCCGTTTGTTTTCATAAAGCTGGATACATGGGAAGCCTTTCTCATACTTTTTTCAAAGTGGAGATTTTTATGAAATTATGTAAAGCGCGTGTCGTGTAATCACAGTAAATGCATCTCCGAACACTTCACTTCACATAGATTCACATTCATTCACAGTACACTGCTACTCTGTTACTTCATTCTCGAGCACGAGCAACCACAAACAACAAAAGTGTTATCCAACAGAGTAAGCATATTTTTATTCTTTCATTTTCACATTTACTTGAATATTTACGCATACGCTTTTTCGCGTGAATGTCTTTTGATGCCCGCAGCAATAATTCATTTCACTCTGTTGCTGTCCCTGTGTTTGTGTACTTGTTCTGTAACGCCTATCACCAGCTACTAGCTACAATCGTACTCTCTAAACTTGATACGAATGCAGTCTACTGAAAGAGATCAAATTTTGAGTTGAAAAGTTATTTGAAATAAGTTCAACTTTTTTCCTGCATGGACGGCCAAGAACAAACGAAAAATGTAACAAGAATGTCATGTCATCGTGAAAAAGTTCGACACGTGAATAACAAGACGAGTGGTGGATGAAGTGAAGTCCTCGAAAAATATGCATAAAGCTTTTTTCGTCTTCGTCACAATTTTCTATTTTGTGTTTTCGGTAAAAATTGAAATACGAGGACGAGCAGAGACGAGAAGTTTCCAAAAGGGGGAAACGGTTATTGTATTGTGTGACTGTCGTTCGTGACGACATTGACATTCAATCCGGTGTCACTTTACATCCATCCTTTTCATTCCTGCGTGAAAACCCAAAGCAAAGCGGAAGAATACATTGTTTACTGCGTATCTGTTGTGCTCCTCCTGTCATCGAAGGTTATTCTACTCTACCCCACGATCTATTTATCACAGTCCGAAATAAAGTACACAAACAAAAGTATGAATCAAGTATTGACTGATAACGTGCCAAAGAAGGATTTGTAAAAAAGAAAACTAACAAATTCATGGCAGTGCAAAGAAAACGAAAAGGGAAAACAAGGACAAATGGCAGGCGAAAAATCTAAGATTGATCCGTTTTTATGGGCACACTCGTATTCATCACATCATATCACATCATGAAAACTCTCGTTGAGAAATAAATAAAGTGCGTTTGTAACCTAATCACCCAAGTATCGTCACTGCCATCTTGTTTCTGCGTTGCTCTCAAATGTTGTCTTACATCATTGCTACCATTATGCAACAACAATAAAAGTGCATTTCTCATGGGCTCGATAATGCACTCCCCAACTGTCTCGCATTTTGTTTATTATGTTCCACAGAAAGACGACTAAATAAAAATATAACTAAGCATGTTTATTAATGTACAACGCACTTCATATCATTTCCGCAATTCCACATTTCCACAATATGAAAATGAAAAATGGTTTGGAGCGAAGCTTACCATTTTTTCCTACCACCATTATCCACCCCCAAATCCAATTTTCGACTGTGATAAAATGTGGCACATTCTTCGGTTTCATCTGCAGCTCAACCCTCCCCCGTCAAGCTTGTATGTAATTTTATTTCAAAAAATACCATTTTCTACTGTGCAAGTGTGCTCTAACTTGGAAAAAGGAAAAGGACCAGATAACAAGAAAAAATAAAAATTAAATGAGAAAAACTATCTTGTTTGTCGGGGAAAATAAGGAAAGTGCTCCACTCCACACGCACACAACACAACTAGAATTACAAGAATACAACACAATAGCAGCCATAAAAAGTCCACTTCACTTTTCTGTTAGCAAGTGCAAGGCAAAGTGCATTAAATGGAATGAATCTATTTTGCTTTATTTGACAGAAAATAAAATGCGAAAGAAGCGGAAGAAACATCCGAAAGTTGGTTGTTGGAAGGCGAGGGTGGTTCAGTTGAGTTGTGAATTGTTCAGATAAAGGGGAGATGTTGGAATGGAACACGGAGAAAAGAAAAAGAAGCTGGAAAGAAGATTGTAAAGGTTTGGTGTTTTAATAAGAGGAAAGTTGTAGGTTCGAAATGCAAAGCAAATCCAACCGCTAAGCATTTTTCCTAAACATTGTAACTTTCCACACAACATTATTGCAACAAACAGGATCACTTTGTTTTGCATCTCTGAATCCGACCGGTGCCTAAAGTTCGTGGTTTGATGGCAGATTATACAGAAATTGGAATTTAAAAGTTACGGACCAACTATTCAAATTCAAGATTCCTCTTGCCATTACCAACATCATGATGACAAGATGATGAAAAAAATTACACACGCAAAGTGTAAAATGGAGAAAACAACTTTTTAAAAAGATGACAAAATAAACATGGAGCATGTTTCTTCCTCCCACCCTCCCAGTCTCCAAGTCCAATCCCCTCCTCACCACAGCTCATGTAAACGTAACCTCATCCAAGGCAAAGTATGTGCAACAATAATAGTAAAAAAGAAACATTCAAGATAAAAAAGAGATGTGAAAGTGCAGTTGCCGTTTAACCTTTATCACCCATCTCACAACCCTCTGGTGCAACTTTTTGCTTTCCAAGCATGTTTTTATAATTTGGAAGAATATCTTTCTTGATACCATTACCACAAAAGAAGACAGCACGAAGAAGGGTGGAGAAACACACTCGGAGTGGTAATTGTAAAAAATAACAATAAAATAACAAAGTCGAGCTAAAACCCAAATAAAAAGTATGAAAACCGTGGTTTTTCCCCTTTTAAAAGATCAGAGCCTCCCTTTTAAGTTGAAATTGTACTAGAAGAATAGAAAAAGTAAGTAGAATGGCGAAAAAAGAAAAATTAAAGTGGAAAAGCGAAATTAAAAGGGGAATGAATGGAATGAGATGATTTAGTCTTGGAGTTCAACAAACCGTTTTTTCCCTTGCGACAAACATTCCACCATTATCATGGTTTTTTATGAGTATGATTATCCGGATGGTGTTTTTGTGATGATATTGTGTGCAATTAATTGCCTGTCTAAAACGAAATGTTAGCTCTGCCTTTCCGTACTTCTAATAACGAAATGTTTCTTTGTAACTGCAAAAAGTGCCATAAAATCGAAAACAAAAACTTCATTTTTTATCTTATCAAACTTTCACTTCGTGACACCACTACCAGCTCCATCTAATTTCATCCAACTAGACTAAAATTTCAGATACGCTATGTCAATGTCCTAAAGGAAATGTGGCAATTAACAAACTAATAACTCGTTATCAGCATATATTTATCCTTTAGAACCTTGCGCTATGTAATGAATCGACGAACCGCCTAAAAAGATTTACTTTTATTAATTTTTTATTCCAATCTTGTGCACAAAAATATAATTCGAATGTATTACAGATTTTCTTAAAATAATACAATGTAATAATAATCAATTTAAAAGAATCATCCTATTTAAAAATGAAATTATATATGTATGTGGCAGCAGCAACATACTAAACTAAATTTTCATGCACACATTCTACGAAGTTGTCATTTTATTTCATTGAGATTAAATTTATTGTATTGATTGATGCGATTCATTATTAATGTAATTTTTTCATATTTTTTTTACACAAGAACGAGATTGTAATAACCATTTTAAAAAGATCCATTTAGTCTATTTTTTTCTAGTTTAACTTCTTCAGTATACATTTCTCATTAAATGATCGTTACATTTAATCGTATTCATACTTTTTCTACTCCTTACTTTTTTTAATTCTTCCTTTTTTTACTCGTTACTTTTTTTTCTTTTACAATTTTTTCCTTGCTTTTTTTGCCCTTACTTTTTTTTAACGGCATCTTTTGAAGCACGTCCTCCAGTTCCTGAAGCTTTCTTTCCAGCTTCCTTACCCTTATATTCACAATTTCCCGATTGAATTCGGCATAGTCATTGAACTCCTTAGGTGTCATGTCATGGCCCAGTTTCTCCTTTACAAGGGCGGCCGTTCTCTGCCGCAGTACTTCCGAACGAAGATTTTTCTCAGCTTCCTTTTGTGTCATTTTCTCCGACTTTCTTACCATCCGAAATTTTGTGCCTTGCATCATTCTATTGCAATGTTCCTGCATTTCGTGC
>VYYJ01004016.1:0-14636 GCA_021029165.1 Cyphoderus albinus
AATTATTTTGAAATTAAAGTTTGTAACCGGTAGAAACAACAAAGAAATTAATTACAAATTCCAGGTGCTCATGATCATGAATGACTTGTTTGTTCATAGTTCAGCCGCATCCACTCATAAAATTGGCAAGTGTTGATCTCTGATTCAACCACTGTAGAATATTTAGTTTGAAAAGTATATAAAAACTGCGCATCTATTAATTAATAATCATTAATAAGTCTACTAGATATCCATGAAAACACCAAGTTGAAAATAGTTTGGAAAACCTCATATAAAAATGGACGCGGGGAATATTTTCTGTCTTTTTATCTTGTCGTGCTGCTATATCCTTGGGGATGCAACAAACAATACTGGTACATTTATATATAAAAAGCTCACCATGTTCAACTAATGTGATAATATTGTTTGCTCATTAGATCCTGATGTCCAATCTCGTATAATTGGGGGCCAAATAGCAAATCCCTTCCAAGCACCATATCACGTAATGGTGCGACGCAACGGCGAGTACATTTGTGGCGGTGCATTTATCGAAGTTGAGGGAGCTCAAATGATTTTGACCGCAGCTTCTTGCGTGGAAGACCGAGATGGATACTACGACGTAGTGTCATGTACCCGTCGCAGAATTGACTTCGAGAGCAGCGCTCAAATTCGAAGCGTTAACGACATCATAAGGCATCACGTGTATAATCCTAACGAAATGCCTTCGAAGGATGATATTGCCGTTTTAAGGATAAGTGGGAGATTTTGGCGAAACAGTTTTGTTCAACCTATCAATCTTCCCAGAATGTGGCAGGACACTCTTGGAGATGGATGGGTTTCTGGGTGGGGCAGGACCTCGAACTGGGGTGGGCTTTCAGACCAACTTAGAATGCTTCGTGTGCCAATTTTACCTGGTAGTGTGTGCCGCCATTCCAGAAGATCACTGGCAGTCAGGATTTATGATTCAATGATATGCGCGGGATTCGACACTGGAAATAGTGGCGCCCCTTGTTTAGGGGATTACGGTAGTCCTCTAAAAGCTGATAGAGGAAACTTCTTGGCGGGAATATTTTCTAATGCGTGGCATATGGTATTGTACAATAAATATTATTGTTAAAGTTTGAGAGTAATTATGGGATACATTTTATGGAACATAACGAAGAAACATCTTTTTTTTTCTTTGCAGAATTGTCAGGATAAAAGAAATTTCCCAATATTCACCAAGGTGTCGTATTATGTTGACTGGATAGAAGACTGCGCTAGATGGGCATAAACGTATTATTGTAATTTATACATAGCATTTATGGAATCAACAGTGTGTTCTAATTATGTAGTATTCAAATATTTATCAAAATTAAAGCTCACGAGTTATGTAATGCAAAATTGAAACAATTTATTTCAGGGTATTTTTATTAAAGAATCTGATTTAACCTGTAATTGCAATCTAAAATCTGAAGCAAAAACGAAATTTATTTAGTAATTTGTAGAAGCCGTTGAAGCTAGCAGAAAATTAGAAAAATTACTACGTTCTCGCTGGCGAGTTAAACAATATTGTAAAATTCTACGAACTAACCTAACCTGATGGACAAAATCAGCCTGAGAATTAAATGCAAAATGAATACATTATCAATGGTTTATTTTTAATTTTCGAAATAATTATTTTTTTAAATTGGTCCATTACAATAGACATGTAACAGTTGTTCATTCTTAGTTTTTATAGATAATGGAAGCTCATATTAAAACCATTAGAATGAATTAAAATAATTTATTTTTGATGAAAATTAATATTAAATGGATTAAAGTTATTATATGTTAATATACATTTGTTGTTATTTAGTATCAAATTATTCTTTCTAACACAATACTTCATATCAGATTGTATTATTTGGAAAAAAAACAAACAAAAACCCAATAAAACCCAAATCTGAGTTGTCATGTAAAAAATTCATTGCCTTTTCCTACCGTGGTTTTGATTCAACAAAAATTGCTCAGATAGTGAGATATGTAATAGTAATTGTGACTGAAATAGCCAGAGATTACGAAACAGCTTTGGTAGATTGTATGACGTCAATGAGCAGAAAGAAATTGGTCCAGATTTAGAATGATCCACAATAAAATTAAATAGGAAGTCAATAAACCGGAACATACTTTTATTCAATTTTGACATGTTGCTTTGCATAATAATGTACTTACTATCCATCAACATCAAAAGATTCTTGGTGGTTTGCAAAATTAAAATTTTTAACCGCTAGTCACAAACAAATTAGTTGCAATTTCGGGTGCTCATGATCATTTTTATTATTGGTATTACTCGAGATTTAGAGTTCAATCACCTGTAACAATGAATTCTTACAGTTGCTTGAAAAATTCGTCTGTTTTGACGTTTAATTCGATTACAGGAGGATATTGCAGTTTGAAAACTATATAAATTGCATTATTACTAAAGTGGTGTAGTCTATCTAAAATTCAAGTGGAAAGTAGCTCGATAAAAGCTAAACCTAAAGCATCAGACTCAGAATGAAGTGTTTGACTGTATTCTGGTTTTTAATCCTATCGTGCTACTATAATCTTGGGGATGCAACAAACGACACTGGTACGCTTAATAACTTTATTAACAATTAAAATTTTTACCATTGCAGATAACCTAAGCTAAATATTATTTTGTCCCCAATTTTCGATCAGAAACCTCTCCCCGGCCTTTACCCCAATCTCGTATAATTTGGGGTCAAATTACAAATCGGACCGCTGTCCAATACCATATAATGGTGCGACACAACGGTGAGTACATCTGCGGGGGTGCATTTGTTGAAGTTGAAGGAACTCACATGGTTTTGACGGCAGCTTCCTGCGTCGATGACCGAGACGCCAATTACGACGTTGTGGCAGGTGCCCATCACAGAACCGAATTTGACACAAATGTTCAAATTCATAGTGTGACTGTAATCATAAGACATCACGGGTATAATCCCAGAGCAATGCCTTCAAAGGATGATATCGCTGTTATGAGGATAAGTGGAAGATTCAACAGAAATAGTTTTGTTCAACCAATCCGATTACCCAGAATGTGGCAGCGGACCAATGGGGATGGGTGGGTTTCCGGTTGGGGTAGGACCTGGGATTGGGGTTCATTTTCAAACGAGTTGAGAATTCTTCGTGTGCCAATTTTACCCGATAGTAAATGCCGTCACGCTAGACCATCGAGGATTTTTGATTCAATGTTGTGCGCCGGATTCGACACTGGCAATAGTGGTGCCCCTTGTTTAGGAGATTACGGCGGACCGTTAGTAGCTGATAATGGGAACTATTTGGCGGGAATATTTTCAAATGCTTGGCACACGGTATGTAGTAAATATTGAAAGGAATTATTGGGTAAAACTTTATAAATATTTTTTTGCTTCCAGAGTTGTCAAGATAAACGAAGTTTTCCGATATTCACCAAGGTGTCCCATTATGTTGACTGGATAGAAGATTGTGCTGCATGGGTTTAAATTTATTAATTTTCTAGTTACGAACAAATTGTATTTTTAAATATATATATTAAGGGCAAAATTGGAAGCGATCGTGCCTTTATTTATCAATAATTCATGCTTTCTAGCGTTAGAATTACCGAACAAAAAAGTCAAGCTCGGTCGACAAGAATGAAACAATAGGAGAAAATGTTACCTGCTCCAGAGACTATGTAGACGTGTATGGTCAACGTAAAAATCATATAAAAAGTGAGCTCAGTAGAGATTCAAGTTGCACAGTTTGAATTTGAGGTGACCAAGGTGTTTGACCTCGCGGATTTTCTTCCCCTGTCACTGTTAAGGCAAAAATCTGATTGCAGCAAATGTGGAAACCGAACTTGAATTAGAATAAGCTACCTCCAAATTGTCATTGAAATGTGTACCAATGATCAGTCTAACTTGTTTATCTATTACATATTTATAATAAAATTATGTGGCGACGTATTATTAATATTTGAAGCAGTTCACGATTTCCAGGTATACTATAGGTAGGTACACTATACACGTAATGCCTTATTGTTTAAAATTATGTAATTGAATACCGACTTCTGGTGATCATAGCTAAATAAATGCATATAATAATGCTAATTTTGACATCCAAAACTTTTCCACGGAAAAAGGATTATCAGATAATGAGGCTTGTAATTGTAATTGTTATTAAAATAAGCAGACTTACAGGAATTTTATGCAAATTATTGATAAATAAAAATACTCCTGCTAGAACGGATGACGTAAATGGGAAGCGAGAAACTACTTCGGATATAGACTCAACCTGAATAATCAAATCAATTCCGGAGATTATGAATGAACCGGATCATGTTTTTTTCGTTTTCCAGAAATTAGTTTGCATAATAATACATTGACACAATAAATTTATTATTCTACGTACTGGAAATTAAGAATTTTAACTGGTAGCCACAAACAAAATAATTGCAATTCCAGGTGCTCATAATCATGAATGACTGAATATTGGATTGGTTCAAATTTCAGCCACGTCCATTGATAAAGTTGGTTAGTTTTGACCTTCAATTTAATCGTTATTCAAAATCAATTGTAATTTGAAAACTATATAAATCTCACAACATTACTAAAAATCTATTCTATTCAAAAAGCAAATTGAAAGCAGTCTGATCAAATCGCATTAAATAGATATGGAATCTGGGAAGATTTTTCAAGTTTTTATCCTATCGTTTTGCTACATACTTGGGGATGCAACAAACGACACTGGTACATTTGAAATGTATATATATCAAAGAATAATATTTTTTAAAGTTACGGTTGTTATTATTGTTCATTTTTTCTTTCTAATCAGGTACCGGAAGCTCGTATCATTGGTGGTTTAATAGCAGATCTAGCAGATGTCCCATATCATATAATGGTGCGACGCAACGGCGAGTACATCTGCGGGGGTGCATTTATCAACGTTGAGGGAACTCATATGGTTTTGACGGCAGCCTCGTGCGTGGAAGACCGAGAGGCCAATTATGACGTTGTGGCAGGTGCCCATCACAGAACTGAATTCGACAGCACTGTCCAAATTCATAGTGTCACTGTAATCATAAGACATCACGGGTATAATCGTAGGGCAATGCCTTCGAAGGATGATATCGCCGTTATGAGGATAAGTGGGAGATTTAGAATAACAAACTTGGTTCAACCAATCCGACTACCCCAAATGTGGCAGCACACCATTGGGGATGGTTTGTTTTCCGGCTGGGGTAGGTGGCACTATTGGCCTGGGGGTCACCTGTCAAACGAACTGAGAAGTCTTCATGTGCCGATTTTACCGGATCGTCTGTGCCGCCATGTTAGACGTAATGTGAAAATTCAGGAGTCAATGATTTGTGCGGGATTTGACACCGGATATAGTGGTGCTGCGTGTCAAGGAGATTACGGAGGGCCGCTGAAAGCTGAAAATGGAGATTATTTAGCCGGCATATTTTCCAACGCGTGGCACCGAGTATGTACATTAAACCATATAAAAAAATGAAAACAAAACTGACATATCAAACGCGGAAAAATATTCGAATATTTATTTATTTACAGGACTGTCAAGATAAAAAATATTTGCCAATATTTACCAAGGTGTCCCATTACATTGACTGGATTGAAGATTGCGCTTTTTGGGTTTAAATTTTTTTACCAGTTACAAAGCAAGTGTTATGTAAATAAAGTAAATATTTAAAGCTGTATATGTAAATCTCTTAAAGTCAAAGCTCAGAAATAAATTTGCTAAGTGAAATATAAAAACCATACACGGTTTACTTAAGGTTATATTTTAAAAAGCTGCCCAAACCTGTATTCCCAATCGCATTAATATTGCAAAAAAATCTCTCTGTACAACTCGTTGCAGCCACTGTCCACTTTACCAGTTTTGCTTCGTTTTGAAATTATGTTTGAGTGGGATATCGTCATCATCATATACTAACTTTACCAATGTGCCTAAAGATTTTATAAATAAGTAAATACTTATGCATGCATGCAAGTATACCCGTTTGAAATGGGAATTCCAGTTTTGATTTGTTTTTCTGTCCCACGTCAGAAAAAAATAATGGTTTTTATTGCTACATATTATACTCTTTCATGAAATTTAACTACCGACGTCAGTTGCAACTCTGCAATCTTCTAGGTAACAACCAAATGAAATTGTGTAATCTTTTCAATCAAACGATTAAATACAACGCTGTATATACAAAGTGAATAAAAAATGGTTTATCTTTTGATTCACCAGTGTACAGGATATTTGTTATTGAGTTTAATCATTGCGTTTTTATTTAGCCGACAATCAAACTGTTCTTATCAAGAAGACTATATATTCCGTGGCGAGTTAAATAATCGCGTGAAATACTACAAACTAGAGTTAACCGAGGGGCCAGTTCAGCCTGACAATTTTGTGCAAAATGGATATCTCATCAACGGACAGTTTCCAGGCCCGACAATTTTTGCAAACCAATTTGACATGTTGGTTGTCACAGTTCATAATCGAATGTATCAACCAACTTCCATTCATTTCCACGGACTGCATCAAAGGCACACGTTAGCTTCAGACGGGGTTCCCTACATTACGCAAAACCCCATAAAACCCAATGAAACTTTTGTGTATCAGGTAGAAGTTGGAGCTCAAACTGGCACATACATGTATCATGGTCACATGAACTTTGACCTTGTGTGGCTTCATGGTGCTGTTGTGATCCGAGATAATCCCAGTGAATGGAAAACTCTTGGAGACAATTATAGTTACGATGAGGGACACGAGCACACATTTTTACTGGAGCAGATATATCATTATCCACTGGACCAATTTTACAAGGATATTTTCGAGCAGGGACTGGGACCTCCTGAAGAAATGAGTTACCCGATCAACGGTCACTCCTACGGTGAATGGCCAGAAAATAACGGCACCTCTCCAGGTTATGAAGTGGTTCCTGTGACACCTGGGAAAACCTACCGCTTCCGGGTCATCAATATTGCCGCTGAGGCTTACTTCAAATTTACAATCGACGGCCACTCTTTTAAGGTTATCGAGATGGACGGTATAATTTGTGAACCTGTGTGGACCAACCATCTGGAAATCAACTCGGGTCAAAGATACTCGATTCTCGTGACCATGAACAGTAGTGATTTAAATAATTTTTGGATTCGAATTCAAAACATGAACGGCGGTCCCGACAATGGCAGAGCTATACTACATTACGATGGAGCACCAGACCCTGCACCAATGAGGAAGCAACTATTTTTGGAAGAGACATCAGGGTTTTTGTCTACCGCAAGTTCCTGGATATTATCGCAACTGACACCAAACACCAAACTGATTGGCAGCAGCAATAGCAAAGATAACTTTGTAGTTCCGAGGACAGCGGACCGTACAATTTTTATCGACACTTTGATGAAACGTGTGAATGGGATTCAGCACTTTTTTATAAACGATCATCACTATCAGCCACCCAGTGGTTTATCACAATCGTATCTGACACAAGTTCGGGATGGAGTTAATATTAGCAGAAACAACAGTGGCGTCTATGAGGTTTTCCAAGGCGAGGTCATAGATCTTGTAATTCAGAATCGCATAACTCCAGATCCGGAAGATGATGAAGGACCTTGCTCCCAGGTTAACAAAATATTTCAGAAATTTATTCTTATAAATTCTCAATTTGTATATTAAATTTAAAAAATATTTTCAGCATCCCTGGCATATACATGGACACACATTCCATGTGGTAGCTGATGGGCCTGGCACAGCCGAGCCGGAGAAATTGAATGACATCATTAAACAGAATATTGACAGAGGACGACTCCAGTTTCGTGATGTGGCCACAATATTTCCGTGGCAGAAACCAGAAGAAAATTCAACAGTGGCGGGTGCCGGATGTGGCTGGATGGTGCTTCGGTTTGTAGCAGATAATCCGGGACTGTGGCTGGCTCATTGCCATGTTACCGAACATATGCTGATGGGAAAGGCGTTTATTCTTTATGAGCATAGTGAACACAATCCCAGATTGTATAATGAATAAAAAATAAATACAACTTCAACAACAAAATTTTTATGAATGAATCAACTAAAGTTAAGTTGGTTACATTTATTGACAATTGATAATCAATTGAATTGATTTTTGACAAAGAAAGTCATCGCCAATTCTTGCACAGCCTAACATTGATCTTTCTAATATAATGCACTATTTTCAAAGCTGCCACAATAATGAAAAAAACAATTTTAAAAGAAACGTCAGACAACTTTTTCAACACTGTTTGCCTCTTCTTAAACAATTGTTCGATCAAGAATGCTACAAAACATGACAGTATGAATATCGATTAGTAAATGAAAAGATGCAAGATAACATTTTTAGAGACCCCATATCCATGAGTAGATACTCTCTCTGGTTTGCGATCTGAGTCGCTGAGAATTTTGTGGCGACTTTTTAATTTCTCAATTTCATTTGTCTGGTGTTTACTCCACATGAATCGTTCCCGAGTCGGGAATTCCGATTCATGCAGATGACCAAACTGTCGCATCAGAAGGGGCTGAATGAAGTTGCATTGGTATAACCAGAAAAATCTCAGTACAATGCTTGGGATCTCAATAGGTTTGGACGCCCATCTTCTGCCTAGCTCCTCAAAATATGATTTCATCAGCATCAAATTGGGAATTGGATCGACCACAGCAAATTTATTGCAATGTTCCAAATTTTTGTTTCCTTGTCGCCCAACGATCGCTTTTCCGTCCCAAAAATCTTGCCTAGAGTTGCCGTTTTAGCTTTCGGATTGCTTTCGGATCGTCATCGGATCGGCCCGGATCGGACAACCTTTTCTCATCGACAAGAAGAATGCAAATACACATTTTGTAGAGAATTTTCTTGGGCTTTCAAGATCCGGAGGTTCCATTTAGATAGTATGAAGAGGAACATAGCAGTATTGAGTCAATTCTAAAAAGTTAGCCAAAATCCGAACATTTCGGGTTTTGCCTGGGTTGTTAGGAAATATTTTGCTATACAAGAGATGCCGGTTCCTCATCAATGCTGCAACCCCCGGATCCAGAAAGCCCACAACATTCTCTACAAAATGTGTATTTGCATTTTCCTTGTCGATGAGAAAAAGTGGTCCGATCCGGGCCGATCCGAAAGCTAAAACGACAACCCTAATCTCGCCACAAAATTTCTGTAATATTTTCGCTCAGCTAGGCCATGCTCCTTGAGACTTCTAGAAAAATTTTTTTGTTTCGGATCACTTGTCAAATTTAACGTCTGCGGAATAATATTATCAATCAACATGGTCATTGGTGTTGCCAAATTGCCATTTTTAACTGAACCCTTTGACCCCATCTACATATTTATTTCAACCATTTGTATTGTTATAATAGAGGAAAACAGGAATCCGGAGTATACATTTGAAAGTATGTATGTAGGAAACAGAAAAAGCTCCAGTTTGCCCACAGAATCATGTTTCTCTTGAATACACCCCATTTTGTAAAATTAGCAGAAGCCCTTTGTTGCAGCAACAGACTGTCGATAGCAAACCAAGTTGGTAATAAATTTCCAACATATTTCGTGCGACAACCAATTTAAGACATTGTAGAAATTTGTGGTCAGCATAAATGCAACTCCGAAACTGGCAGTGGCTACAGTGATTTGAGTAATTTCATTGTTGTAGGAGAATGTAGATTTTAAAAACCAATACAAATCAGGCGACGTTGCACTTTTGCTGTTCTATATACTTAATAGATTCCGTAAGGTACCCATCTGTAAGACGAACTATATTTACGGTGCAACTGATAAGCTTTCTCACAGATTTATCGGTAATATATTTCTGGACCGGTCTTACTGTAAACGGAAAATTGTATTTAGTACAACGGAATTCAATATTAGACAATTTTGGATTTGTAGATGTTGAAATTGAAAGTAATTAAAGGAAAAAACCATATGTGGTTGGTGACAGTTTCCATTTTGTCCCTGGAATATTTTTGGTTTCGTTTTTTTATAAAGAGAGGTGGACGCATTTTTTTCTACTGCTGGGAATTACGATATGGATAGTGTATATGGTGCCAATCAGTTTTCAACTAAACTGTGGAACGGATTCGACAACATCCTGCTTCGGAAATGTAATCAGAAATCAGCACAACTTTTTAGGTTTAAATTTGGGGATGGAGGACAAAAGTACTTGCATTGTTAGACAGTTTTAGCAGCAACATAATAACAACATTATTAATAATACTACATACTGACATTTCTACCTAAATAGATTCCACATTTGGCAGCAAATTAGGGATGCCGTTGTTTTCGTTTGTTTTTGTTTTCTAAACAAAAACAATGTTTTTTGTTTTTGTTTAAACGAAAACAAGCGACTTTGTTTTTTGTTTAAACAAAAAGCCGCCAAAACAAAATAAGGCGTGTTTTTGTTTAAACAAAAACAATTGGTTTTGTTTTTTGTTTAAACAAAAACAAAACAAAATGTTTTTGTTTAGATTTTTGTTTTCTTAATACATTTACATTGTCACGGTGGCGCCTAATTTGCAAAACGGTTTGCAAACCCATCAAAATTGACAAAAATATCAAATTTGGGTAATTTGGGGGTGAGAAATTCATTTGTGGTCTTCATTTTTGCAAATAATGTTAGGGTGGCGCCTAATTTGCATAACATTTTGGAAACTCGTGAGATTCGACAAAAATATCAAATATGGGTAACTTGGGGGCGCGGAATTCATTGGTGATATTCATTTTTGCAAATAATGTTAGGGTGGCGCCTAATTTGCAAAATATTTTGGAAACTCATGAGATTCGACAAAATTATCAAATATGGGTAATTTATGGGAGCGGAATTCACTGGTGGTCTTCATGCCTTCTTGTATTTTTGCAAAAAAATACCACCAATGAGGTCCGCGCCCCCGAATTACCCAGATTTGATATTTTTGTCGAATTTCATAAGTTTGCAAAATGTTTCGCAAATTCGGCGCCACCCAAATATTATTTGCCAAAAAGAAGACCACAAATGAATTTCTCGCCCCCAAATTACCCGAACTTGGTATTTTTGTCAATTTTGATGGGTTTGCAAACCGTTTTGCAAATTTGATATTTGGTGTGGTCGAACAAAATAAATGTTTAGCTGGATCAAGGTTCATGAAAACAAGAAAAAAAGGTAACAATGTTCCGGTGGTAATCATTGTTATTGCAACCAAGAAATAGGATACCCCATAAATGTCAAATGATCCTCTTCTATGCGACACAAGTTTTTGGAATTCTGCAATTTAAATAAATTGATAAAAATTAATAAATATTATATCAATGTAAGTGAAACGATTGGTACAAAACGTTTTTACAACTAACTTAGTTGGTGTACCTATTTTCAGTAAATCTTTTATTGATGTCTTGTCCAAAACACCTTTGGGATACATCCTCCAGTCATTGACACCTTCGCGCAGTTTTCTCTCCATGAAGACTAATTTCGATAAATAGTCATCATATAAGGTGGTGGCGCGGAGCAAGTTACAGGTCGTTAGACAAAAATGAAGCTGAAAATATGCACTTATGGTCACATAAAGCACCACAAAGTGCAGTTCGGTACCACTGTCTTTTCCGCCAGAGAAGTGCCAAATAATATAGCGTAATCCACCAGCAAAAGTTAAGAAGTTTGCGAGGTTGGCGACAATTAGAGGAATCAAGTTTCTTCTAGTTTTCAGAGAGTAAACCTGTTCAGCTTTTGCATCACATTGAATGTAGTGCTTATGTAGTAATATTTCGAAAGTGTGCTGTGTAAATTCGAGAGATTTCCAAAACAACGGGGACGCCATTATTTGGGTTTAGTTTTGCAAAAGCTATTTTGATATGACAAGGAAAATGTCTCAATCTTATTTTAAACTACTTACAATTTTCAACTTTCCTTTTAACGATATTTATCTAAACAATTTTATTTGAAAGGAATTTACATACCTCTTAAGAACTTGATGTGTTTAAATGCTTGAATTGAAATGATTTATTTTGCCAAAATTTAATCAACCGAATATGTTTCACATTTTCTTTATGAGACACAGCCTAAATCGAAATATTTGCAGAAAGGAACTCGCAACTGCTATTTGAAGCTAGTAACCTATATAATGTATAAATACAAATTCTGGAGTCCCAAAATATAAGCTGAAAACTACGAAAGTAATCTGGGTTTATAAAATTATGTTTTAAAAGGCCTAATGTCCTACGTTTCTTTTCAAGATCAATATATTTGTTAGGAGAATTTTCCCGATTTAATACTTTTGTTAGTGACGAAAGCTTCAGAAGTATGCTGTCATCAGTATAGCAGCCAACTACAAACTATTGCTTTGGGGTTTTCTACTCCATTTTGCCAACTACGTCAGAAGGAGCCTAGCCTATTATGCGCCTCCCAAATTTTTCCACCAATTAATTTTTAATCACATGTATAGACGAAGTTTGGAATTATGTAGACTTAAGCCGAATACGGTTGATTTTTTAGAAAACTGTATGCTGCTTTGAATTAATACGCAAATAGTCCCTACTTTGTTGGCAAATCTTTTATGAACATTTGGACAGAAACTACCGTACTCTATGTACCTGACAAACATTGCTAGCTTTAAAAGTAATACTTGTATTATACTAAATTCCAGAAAAAAAGAAATAAATATTTTGGTTACCATGCCGATAAAAAACGCAAACAAAAACATCTTTGGTAAAAAAAGCTATTTTGATTTTAAGAAGACAATTATTATGAAGGTACTTATGTTAAAGTTAAAGAAGTTTTTTGTTTGCGTTTTTGATCGCTATAGTAACCAAAATATTTAAATATTTATTTGGTTTTGTTGGGGAATTTAGTATAAGTAGATCATTACTTTTAGAGCAAAACGTGTCTATCAGGTACACAGAGTGAGTTGGTTTCAGTCCAAATGCTAATTAAAAATGCGCAAAAAGAGTTGTAGACTATCCTGCATATTAACTCAAAGCAGCGTACAGTTCTATGATAAAGTCTTCTAGAAGCTTTTAATTCGATGACAATTTAGTAAGACGAACATTATTTTGAATGCAAAAGATGTTTGTTAGGTAGAGAGCGTAAGGTAGTTTCAGTTCAAATGTTCATTGAATATTCACAAAAAAAGTTATGGACTATCTGCGTATTGCAATATACAGTCTTATGAAAAAAGAAGGCTTCTAGAAATATTTGGCCTTCAGCCACACCAGCATTATGCAGCTCACGATCAGAGATATGATGTTACGGTCAAGTGTTCTCTTCATTATCGAACAGAATTTACTTTCATGATTCTTATTTAATTTGATTTATAATACATTTTTCCCGATTTTGTGCTTTTCTAACAAATTAAATTTGGAATTGCTGTAATCGGTATCATACCCAAAAACTAAATGTAAGAGGAAATACTCTCACAATACTTTGAAAGGAATTGAGCTTAACCGGTATTAAATATTTATGTTAGAAGTATTTTGGCAAACCTACGTTGCTTATAGAGTTTTGCATCATATTTTGAGTTTATCAGATTTTGCGACGTTTTGGAACATTTTCTCTATCTTGGATTTGCATAAAGAAAACGACATTTAGAATGGTACAAAGCCATATTAAAAGTGAGAAAAAGTTAACCTTCGAATTCACCTGTTTAAATCTAAATACATAAATGTGTATTTTTGTGAAATATTATGATTTTAAACACATTTAACTGTTTGATGTATAATATCCTAAAAAATTATTTAGTATAATAAATATTACATACAACTTCCAAGGCATATAAATTGTGGCCAATAAAATAATACAAATATTATATATTTTAAACATGAGAAAATTATAAATATTTTTACATTAAGCCTTTTATTTTTGATAAATCAACTTGTAAACAATTTGGAAATTCTCAATTATTTTTTACTAAATCTTACTCTTTTAGTTTCTCGTTTTATTAACGCACTCCAAGAGCACAGCTGCCGGCACATTTCCAACACCGGTTACAATCCGAGTCCCGGACGCAATTCACGTAATTATAGTCCTGTGATTTTCCTCTGGTAGTATAGCACCATTCGCCGTATCCTCCTAAAAATCCTTCACACAATGACCAGCAGTAGCTGTCATAACGCGAGTCCCCCAAAATGCAGCCCCATCTCATCCCACAGTTTTGGTCATCGACTGAGTTGGAATCGCGCCCTGACACCGCCGTCAGTAACAGAGTTAGCAGAAAAGTGACCTAAGGGCAAAGGTGAGCATCGACTGTGAGCAACTTATTTAATAATAATTCTGATGATGTTTTAGGAAAAATAAAAAAGTAAAGAAAAATAATAAGTAAAATATATTTAAAATCGATTTCATCTTACCTTCTTGAAACCAGCCATTGTATGTAATTTTAGTTTTTTCAACGCAACGTTTTTGCTGATGTGTAATAAACAATTCAGAAGAAAAAACAAACAGCTCAGAGATCATTAGCGTTGTGATTTCTGTAAATTGGATTCGGATGAATTTATACCATTTTTTAAAAAAAATTATGTGTGTTTAAACTTTAAACTAGTGTAATTATATATATGTAATATGTAAATATAAATGGACACCAGTGCCCGGTGGGTTTCACAGATATGGGTGCAATGCATGCAGCAAATGCAGAAACCGTAGGTGGGAGATGCAGTGGCTTCCATTATAGTAAATAATATTACTAAATATAGCTGGTAT
>VYYJ01004017.1:0-14633 GCA_021029165.1 Cyphoderus albinus
ATACCTATCCATGTAATTCACCTTTTACAATATTTATGTATTTGTTGTTTTAGTGAGTTTGGTACTTTATATGCAGTGCGTAAAAAAATATCATCACAACATTTTCGTAGTACTTTACTCTGTAGTTTACTTAACTCGTGAATGACCTTTTGATTAATGTAACCACCAAGAGTTCTATAATGCTTCCATCAGCCCCGGAGTTTTGTAAAGAAGAATCAAATCGTCTGATGATGGATCACGGGCCGCGGCATTCGAGCCATTCATTTAAGTAGTGGTCGGGAACTGCCATGCGTTAAAAAAATTATGATCCAAATAATCTCAGTTATTAACCATGTAGGGTTCTAAACGAGTGAAAGAAAATACTTCCGGGATATTTTATAATGTAAAGTAAACAAAATAATCTTCAAAAATTTAAATTTTACTGCATTAGTATTAAAAATGCATTTTTACATATAAATAAAAAATGTCACCACGACTGGTTCAGTAGTATTTTGTAGTGATAACAATATATGTAACAATCATAAAAACTTGTCATTACTAAGTATATAAATATTTAACCACTTATTTATTTATTGCCTTTTATGAAAACATAAATATAACATACATATTTCATATTTAGTTGTTTGATTCAGTCTAAGATAAAAAACCGATGTGTGGAACATTCTGCAATATGCACAAGACTAGACAAACAGACTTACAGATGATGTGATGTGATGGTATTTGTGAGAATAAAAATACAGTCATAGGTACACCGCTCTCACTATCCCCAAGCTCCAGTGGCAGCGGCAGCGAGTAAAATGCCTTTGTCTAACTGAATATCTTACGGAGAGACGCTGCTGTAACCGCTTTGCCTTCTACCATATGCACACATGTTTATGTTCAATAAACTGTGGAATTTACTAATATTGTCTGCCAAATTGTTGCAATACTCATACATAATTGTCATTTTGAATTCCACTGGGGTATAATTATTTGAAGATTCCACTTTTTATTTATTCTTCATACTGATTCTTTTTTACCTATTAACAATTTCGGTCGTAGTATTTTTTCTACGTATTAACGTTGAGTAAAAGCTAGTAAATTAATAAAGTGGTTGTTTATTTTCCCAATAAAGGAGCTGTCACTAATTTGAAGAGTTTCCTTAGTATCAATTTTATACATGCTTTGAAATACATTATTTGTGAAACGTTTTGCTTATATTTTAGAATAGTTCTAGTAGTTTATAATGGCGAAAATAAATTGAATCGTACGAGGGAAGAAAATAGTTTCTCATATATTTCAATTTGAGTACTGCACGTTAAGAGCAGGATATTGTAGAAAGATCTGATTTTGTGAAACGTGATACAATGTAGGTACACATGCCCTGCATTGCAACACAGTAGAAAACACGACATAACCCAAAGTACCTCTCATACGTACTAATACTAAGGTTAAACCATGTCTACTTGAACATATTTTTTAGGATTAGTCGGTTCGTTTATATACATGTATGTATGTACAACAAACATTAACCATTGGAATTGTAAAGTAAAGACTCAGTTAAAAGCATATCTGTATGTATCTAATTCTTTTGGGCAAGACTGAATTAAGGACGATTGTCATTCTGTAGAATGAGTAGCATTTAGTGTTCTTCCATTAGTAAACGCACCATTCTGTGTAAGTATTTATTTCGATTTCATTGTTTTGCATTGCACTAAATTGTTTTAATGAATTCATTCAGAAAGTTTCGTTAGTCTTATTAGCAGTGAAATATAAGATTGTATAACAATTTAAAACATTCTAAAATTAAAACAATTAAATTGCAATCATTAAAATAAATAAATTATATTAATGCTGGTTAATTACGAAAAACGTTGTGTTGCTTGCGTTCGGGATTGTATTTTTCAACACAACCCATATAACCTGCGCTAAATTAACAATATGGCACATCAAACGGAGCCTTGTTTGGTTTGCAGAAAGGAAATCAAGTACCGCAACAAATTCAGGCATTTGAGAGTTCATACAAGAGAGAAGCCATATGATTGTCATATATGTGAAAAAGAATTCACATCTCAATCAAACCAAAAGCAACATCTGAGAACCCACACGGGTGAGAAGCCCTTCAAATGCAGCAAGTGCCAGAAACGATTTTCGAATGGATCAAACTTGAACAGACATGTGGAGGGGGTACACATCAACGAGAAATCCCACATGTGCAAAGTTTGCAATAAATCGTTTACAACAACGAATGCAATGAGCACGCATAAGAAGATTTATCATGAAAGCCCTAAACATTCTTGCGAGCTATGCCCTAAAATGTTTCGAACTAAAATAGAGTTAGAAGATCATTTGAGGACTCACACAGGAGAGAGACCTTTTAAATGCAATTTATGTGGAAAGAGATTCAAGAGAACAACACAATTGAAGGCACATCAAAGATGCCACACTGGAGAGAAGCCATTTCAATGTCAGATATGCCTCAAAATGTTCTCACATAAACACAGCCTTTTGCTTCACTCGCATATCCACACTGGCAAAAGACCTTTCAAATGCAACGAGTGTGATTTGTTTTTCCGACAACCTGCTAACAGGAACTGGCACATTAAAACTGTACACAGAAACAAAAAACCGTTTTGGTGTATTTTCTGTTCAAAGAATTTAGTTTCATGGGATTCACTTTACCAACATACAAGGTCACATATTGGCGAGAAACCGTATGATTGCAACCGTTGTGCAATGCAATATAGCAGCAAAAGTTCACTTTGTATGCACGTCAAGCATAGGCACAACTTTTAGTTACAGTTATTAATTCTTTGTATGTTTCTAGTTCGAGATGATTATATAATATTCTAATTAATTCTGATTGAAATATAGAAACATAAGTATGTATGTTTGTAGTATATAGGTGTGGCGTGTGGAAATGCTTAAAACAAATTTCGGATGCAATAACTGCAACAGATGTTGGCAAATCGTCGTGTTGTTGGTATCATGAGATAGAATATATTCTAATTTGGAACTTATACTATAGAAATAATGCAAACACATTTTATTTAAATATTGGTAGTTTGTTTAAAATTATGAAGTTCATAACTTGAAGTATTTAACCGTATACATTTTTTATCTTAACCATAGATTAGGAGTGGCAATGCCCATTCCCGTGTATAATTTCTTTATTTGTACGTTATTATTAATGTATGATTGTTTGTAACTTTAAAAAATATTAAATCCACTCACCGTTAATAATTTTGTTACCATCCTACTTATGTACATATACAAATTTCAAAACAAATTAAAGCTGATCAACATTTTGTAGAGTTTGAACCGAGCTGATTTTGTTTGATGTAAAATCTAAATATCTGGTGAATCTAAAAGCGTATGAAATCATGTATAGATAAACTGCGTCTTTTTTCTCACTATATTCATAAAAGGCTTAGAACATATTTTGTTATAATTTATTGTTCATTATCATTATCAAATTGCGTTATAATAGGCAAACATAAAATCATTGTAACATTTTTTGTCCATATTTAAACGTATTTTATTAAAGCTTGACATGTACGACTTTGTTTATGTTATCGTCAATCTGTATCAGGCAGCAAATTAAATTTTTCAAGATACTTCAACCTTTCGATGTCTCTGTTAGCAAAATCAAAATTTTGGTCGAGGTGCTCTACAAATGCTTCCTTGAGCTGAGGAGTTACAAAGAAGCCAAGACATACAAGACACACTGCATTGTTTCAAATGGATGATACGCCACTTGTAAGTTTACAATAAAGGAAAGAAAGCTAACGCGTTTCGGGATCGGCTAAAATTAAAAAGTCAATTACAATCCACATAGCAGGAAAAAATAAAATATCTAAGGTATGTAATTTTCACGTCTGCAGGTGAGAAAAAAGGTTTTTTTTAAATACCAAATTTTTGCTCGTTTGTATTTATTAATATATGCAACATGCACTTTAATGCAGAACAGTGGCATAAAATACACATAAATATTGTGAAGGATGTTAAGCAGAAGTACACTGAATTAGAAAACAAACTTGTGTATGAACTAACTTAGGAACAAGAAAAGCTGGAATGCAAGTGATAGGTACTTGTATTCACGATTCACCAAATGAAGCCACGTCGAACCAAAACTCCACAGTAAGGAGTGGTAGTGGTACTGCTTCAGTTTACGGTGAAGCTCCTGAAATGATATTTTGGGCTAGCGTTGTTTCATAAAAGCAAAAGACGTTGTCGACTTCAGCATGCACATTTGAGCAATTAATGTGTACGTATGTACCAAATAAAGCAGTAAAGCAATGTATTGATAATACTCATCAGTTAAAATTGATATACTTAAGAGTCTTAAGACTATATGGTCTGCGATACTGACTTCAAACATTACTTTCATTTCGCTGATTTAATAGCATTCACTAGTTTCCTTCCATACCAAGCAAACTATTTTAAATTTTAGTTTTGGCGTTTAATCGATTTGACCAAACTTTCTTCAGCAAACTTCGTCCGATTTCATCTTGCTTTTAATTAAAAAAAAGGTTATTAGAACAACCCTAACTATTCTTCCGATCACTTGCAAAATACCAGTCAGTAATGCCGCAGAAACAAGGGTCCTGTTTGTTTTGCAGGAAAGCAATACTAAACTCAAAAACTCATATACATAGTCACTTGAGAGTTCATACAGGAGAGAAACCATATTATTGTTATATCTGTGAAAAAGAGTTCTCATGGATATCAAGCCAAAAACAACATTTGAGAACTCACACGGGTGATAGGCCCTTCAAATGCGATAAATGCCAGAAACGCTTTAAGTGTAGATCAAATTTGAACAGACATATGGAAGGGGTACACTTAAACAAGAGAACGCACATGTGCAAAGTGTGCAAGAAATGTTTACCACAAGGAGTGTAATGAGGATTCATGAGAGGATTCAACACGAAAACCCAAAACATCCCTGCGAACTCTGTTCTAAAAAGTTCCGACAGAAAATAGCCTTGGAGTGTCATCTGAGGACGCACACAGGAGAGAGGCCATTTAAATGCAATTTATGTGGAAAGAGGTTCAAGGTTTCGTCACATTTAAAAAAACATGAAACATTTCACAGCGGAGAGAGCCCTTTCAAATGCGATAAGTGTGATCTGTTCTTCAAACAGAGAACGAACCTAATCAGTCACACTAGAATTGTACACGAAAACGAGAAACCGTTTCCGTGTGTTTTCTGTTCAAAGAGGTTTACTTCGCGTTCATCACTCAACAATCATACAAGGTTACACATTGGCGAGAAGCCATACAATTGTACTCGTTGCGAAGTGCAATACTGCAGCAAGAGTGCAATTTGGTATCATCTGAACGTTTGGCATAAAAAATGAAATAAGAGTGACCGGATATGTTTCTCGAAAGCACAATTATTATTGACATAAAGTTTATGCTGTGAATTTACTTTGATTAAAAATCGGAAGACAGACCTACGCAATCTTAGTAAACCTGTGCGTGCACGGAAACGAAAAAGCCAACATATTATGGTGAAATATTGGCGAGAAGCCTTATAATTGCGACCAATGTGAAATGCAGAAGAGCAACCGCGGTTCACTTTGTTATCACTTTAAATTGAAACATCATTATCATCCTTAGCCAGAAATTACACTTTTGTATATAATTAATATTGAATATGTAGCACAATATTTTATTTAAAAGCCATTTTTTAAACTATAAATGTACACATTAATATTAAGTTGTAAATTTGTTGTTTAGATATAGTTTATCTGTTACAGATTGCCGTGCAAAATTTGATGTAACAATTAAAGAAATTCCTCTGCCGCCATATTATGTTTATTAATATGATGTCGCAATTTCCGCCACTTTTTCATACTATGGTACTCAATAATTACTCAATCTACAAAAGGTAAAAGATATTGACAGAAAAGAAGATGACTTGGTAAAAATTAAAGCACACATAGTTAGAATATAAAATTGAGTTTGGAGTATAAATGGTTAAGGGTAAAATAATCCCTTCCGTAATATAGAATTCAATGTACAATTTCAAATTATATCATAGCAAACAATGTTTAGTTATTTCATCTTATTTTTTGTAACTTATCTATAATTTTATAAAACAAAAAAATTGAAAAAAAAACAGTTACATACAACAGTAATATTAAATCTTGGAACACACTTGTACCATTGTGGATTGGAATATTTATGGTTCATAAACAAAACCACTTCAGGTAACAGCGTTTGTTTGGAGTTAAAAAAAGACACAATACAAGAATACACGTAAACCTAAACCTATCCTATTTATTACACCCATGAACTTTATACAATATTTTAAGTCACCACATCTCTCTTTGGGTATGTAGATACTTAGAAATAAATGAATACTAAAGAATTTACTTTCAAAATGGAAATACATAGAAATACGTTTCGTTGGTTTTTTTAAATTAGGCTAATTGTTAAAGTTATAAACGTTCTAAACAGGTCACAGTTTGAATGATTTGCTGGTTTATTTTGTAATTGTAGTTTTACCAATAATAATCTAAATAGGTTTGTCGTTAATCCTTTCAATTGTACTTCAACACAAATCATGGTGCACTCAATTACGTATTTCGTTATTTATTAATTACTAGTGAGCCTGCCACAAAAAATGTTATGGTGCATTTGAGAATATATTTTGCTTGAACGTTTTTCATACCTGTTGTAAGTACTAATTAACATTCTAGTATTTAATTCTTATCAAGTTTCTTGTCACATAAAACTGTAACATAAAAATTTTAATTTTTTGATTTTTGTAGAATGGGTGGAACCTCCGAAATTTAAAGTGAATCAATGGTATAAAAATTAAAAATTACTTTCATGAGAAAATGTTGTGAAAGCCTTTGCTTCGTCTTTGAAATGAAGCTACCTCAACTCGTTGCTACTTTTAAAGGAGATTCTCTAGTTAAGCAAGTAAATATTGTTTAATCAGGCTAAATGGCGAACATGATTTCAGTTAGTAGTTAGTTATACAAAAATGACAATAAATTCATATATAATATATGGTAAAATAAATTTTTAAATTTTTCATTTCAAGTTCCCATGAAGAATAGGAATTTGCTTGCTTCTTATTTTGCAATCATTTTTGTTTAATGCTTTATCTTATACCAAATCGTCACTTAAGACACCGTAATATAGTGATATGAATTAACACATTTGGTTGAACATAATATGCACAAATTTATAATTTGATTTATTTCACGTCATTGCATTCAAATTTTTACATCACATAAGAAAACCAACTCATAAGTGGGTTTCTATAAGACAAATGCCAGGCATTATCAAAAACCCAAATTTCACCAGAACAGAATAAGCAACCTCCAAGAAATCCAAATACCTCTTAAAATGTAACTAATCTCATTTGCACGTACGCCGTTTGGTTTAGGGTTAAAATTTATGTATGCACCACAAAAGTTAAAATATGGGTAAAACTGAGCTAAACTAGATAGAGGTACCTAAAATGATATGTTCGATGCTATGGATTTCTAAGGACGAGTCTCATTCTTCAGATCTATAGCATCTATGTTTCTTGTATGTTGAACACATGTTTCTAAATCAGTGTTTCTTCCACACCAGACAACATTAGCATGTTACTTGACAACTGATTCTTATTGAGAATTTCTTGTCATTTGTACGAGAAAGCCAGTAAAAATTTAAAAACTCCAGTGAAAACATTTTCAAATTCTGTTAATGCTAATTAAGAACTACAAACAATAGTGACTGTTGGATCTGCGTGCACTAGTATTAATCTACAAGATCCATATATCTTGCCTAATTAACGATGTCAGAGAAAATGAAGCCCTGTTTGTTTTGCGGGAAAGAAATAATTAACCAAAAAGATAATAGTCACCGTCATTTGAGAGTTCACACAGGAGAGCAGCCGTATTATTGTCGTATATGCCGAAAAGAGTTCTCAACTAAACTAAACCAAAAGCAACATTTGAGAATTCACACAGGTGAGAAACCCTTCAAATGCAGCAAATGCCAGAAACGATTTTCGCTTGCATCACATTTGAACAGACATGTGGAGAGGGCACACATCAACAAGAAGTCCCACATGTGCAAAGTTTGCAATAAATCGTTTACAACAAAGGATGCAATGAGCACGCATAAGAGGATTCAACATGAAAGCCCTAAACATCCTTGCGAACTTTGTCCGAAAACGTTCCGAACTAAACCAAACTTGGAGGATCATTTGAGGACGCATACAGGAGAGAGGCCGTTTAAATGTAATTTATGCGCAAAGAGGTTCAAGCAAGCATCAGCTTTAAAGCAACATCAAAGATGTCACACTGGAGAAAAGCAATTTCAGTGTCCGAAATGTCGTAAAAGGTTTTCTCATAAAAGTAATCTTGTGCGGCACTCATTGACTCACACTAATGAAAGACCTTTCAAATGCGCTCTTTGTAAAGCTCGTTTTCGAGAGAAACGGAACCTAAGCAAACATATTAAAATCGTACACAAAAAACAAAAACCGTTTTGGTGTGTTTTCTGTTTCAAAGATTTTGCTTATTGTGAATCGCTTAACAATCATACAAGATCACATATTGGGGAGAAGCCGTATGAATGTGATCATTGCGAAAAGCAGTATAGACACGAGAAGTCACTTCTGCGTCACGTCAATGGAAAGCACAAGTTTTAGCTGAAAAGTAACGTCACGTATGTGTAAATAGAATATTATATATCTTGCAAAAATATTTTATTTACATACGTAATAATTATTTAAGTTTATAAATGTAAATTATAATATGTATTGCTGTAGATGTTATGAGATGGTTATTTATATATGTTTTTATTTATTACAATTTTTTCTTCTAAAAGCTGGTTCATCAATACGGTTTGTAATAAAAATAAATAAATATAAAATGTTTTTAATGTATGGTGCTGTATTGGGAATTACTAGTTTCCATGTAACGAAAATTGTTTATTTAATTCAAATCTTTCCCTTGCTTAATTGCTTATTTCATACTAACCTGGAGGCACACTCTTATATTCACCACAATTGTGCGCTTATTATTTTTGTCCGTGCAGTTGGAGCTATGTTGGCAGATTCCGCAACCAAGTTGCCTTCGAAGGCAACCTCAAAGCTCGAACGTGATTGGTTAATGTCACAATTTTCACCCTTTTTGCGTTTGCTCGGTGTCGCACTTTTGAATAGTATGCACTTTTACAATTTAATTTTAACATGATTAGGTATGGCATGATTTTTTAATTATTCATTATCTTTAAAGTGTTTTATCGATAGGCGTTGCAAATTAGTATCTATACCAAATCGAATGCGCTGATTACGATGGTGCTAGGGTTGCCGTTCTTGTTTTTGTTTACAAAACAAGATTTTGTTTTTGTTTAAACAAAAAACAAAATTTTGTTTTGTGGTTTTTTGTTTTTTAAACAAATACAAAATGGCTTGTTTTTGTTTAAGCAAAAAAAATGTTTTTGTTTTTCATATAACATGTTTTGAAAAAACAAAAAAACAAACAAAAACAGTTTGTTTTTTGTCTAAACAAAAACAAAGTCTTTGATTTTTGTTTAATAAAATCCCGCCAAAACAAAACCAGGCGGGTTTTTGTTTAAACAAAAAATGAAGGCGCTTGTTTTTGTTGAAACAAAATTAAAATTCAGTCGTTTTTGTTTAAAAAACAAAAACAAAAGAAAACAACGGCATCCATAGATGGTGCATTCAAAATTCGGCTGAAACTTAACCCAAAGCATTCAACGGGGGTGTAGGTTTTTGCAATACCTAACTACGTTAAATCAATAGGAATTTAAGGTTGCCTTCGAAGGCAGCTTGGTTGCGGAATCTGCCAACATAGCTCCAACTGCCGTGTGTCAAACCTCTGCAAATGGAAATCGTCATTGTTTGACATTTTGAAGGAAGACAAGTTTGCAATAGAAAGGACATTAAAAATGTGTGACTTTTTGCGGGACGGTTAAGCTTCAATTTATTTATTCTTTAACTTAACTCAGGCCAAGCAGTGAGATTGATGGCTACTTAGCAATTCCCAAATCGGATTTCAGGGTACATGCATGAGTGTTACTACACTACAAATCGGCTTTCTCTGTTTTCGGCATTTAGTGACAAACTATTTTTTAAACAAGCATTAAATAAAATTCCACTACATTGGTAGAATTTCTCTCAACGTTATTCTAGAAAAATCATCAAATTGCTTAATCGTTTGCATTCGTCAATTCCACGAGTTATGCTACAATTAGATAAGTTTAGTATCATTTCGTGGATAATTATTAAACTAATATGTTTAATTATATATGTTCAACCAGTACCAGAAATTTTCAAAAACCGAAAAATCTACCATGCGAAAGAACACAAATATTCATTAAATATTTCTTATGTATGCAGAATGTATAAATATAGACATAGCCGAACAGTGTCAGTGAAATGAAATATTGCTAAATTCTGAGCCGAGTCAAAAACAGAACAAAAATGTTTACCTTTGTAGCAGCAGCAGCAGTTCGCTTCAGTTCGCTTGAGTTCTTATATCAGCTGGAAGATTTGATGGTAGTCTTTTTGGTAGAGACGTGATCACATAAACATTCTCATTTCTAACCGTAAATTTATATGAAGTAGGAAAATTTCTATAATTGATATTTAGCTATGGAAATGTTACAATATTTAGAAAATTCCATGCCATCTCAATCAGGTCACTGCTTTATTTGTAACATTGAAACTGCTAATGCCAACCTGAACTCTCATAGGAAAAAATTGTGTGAGAGATTTTGCATTCTGGTTGGACGCTATTTAAACCTAAATATAAAAAATAGCTCAAAATTGAGCAATTTTAAATTCGACTTTAAAAAGACATTAAATAAACATCGCACTGGGAATGAAGTGGAAGTAATCTGGTGCTGTGATGGTTGCTTTGTTGAAGTGGAAATTTTTTGTGTGGTTTACGAACAGTTTAGCCTAATCCAGTTAGAGTTAAATGCCAGTCTGAACAAATGTGTGCAACTAATAAAAAGCAAAAACTCCCTGAATGAGAAAAATGAAGCAGTGCAAGGAAAAACCGACTTTTTTGACAAGTTTCGAAACGAGGTTGTCTCAGGGGGTAATATTTTATTACTATAACAAAAATTGAAACCTTTTAAAATTTACCAATTTGTATATGAGGTTAATGAGAAAATTCTTTTTTTTTCAGTTAAGAAAGGCTACAAAAACTTTCCTCACCTACAACTAATCAACTTGAAACGTGACCTTACACCCAAAAATGAAAGTGAACCTATCATCGAATTACCTAAAGCAAAGGAAAATGGAATAGCTGACGGTCTCATCATCAAGAAAGAGGTCACTGCCACACTGCCAAAACCAAATTCCAACGACCTCCCCCTCCCCTTCAAATGTCGAATGTGTGGCAAAGGATTTGCACTCGGAAAGTACAGAACTAATCACGAGAAAAGACATGTGAATCCCTATAGGTGTCGCTATTGTGGACGAAGATTCACCCACAAGGTCACTTTGGAGGCACATGAGAAGATTCACACCGGCGGAGCCTCAACCACCCAGTTTATGTGTTGCGTGTGCAAAAAATGTTTTTTCCGTATGAATGACTGTAAGCATCACATTACTAAGGCGCACAATAGGGTCGGAAAGATCCTCAAGATTATGAGAAAGCCGAAGTCGGAGACTGGCGCGGAGTTACCGTTACCAACGTCAAATGTAAATGTTGTAGATTCGGTGGATGAGCCTACAAAACGTGACCATGAGGATAAACAAAAAAAATCATGAAAAAGACAACGATGATTCTAAACCATTTAAGTGTCCGATCTGTGGTAAGGGATTTTCCCAGAAGCAGTACCAATTTAGGCATCAAGTTATTCACGACGAAGCAAGACCCTACAAGTGTCCATATTGTGGGATGGGTTTTAAACATAGTCCCGTTTTAAAAACCCATAAGCTGACACATTTTGGAATCAGACCTTTCCAATGTGGACTGTGCGGCGATAAATTTACAAGGTCAACTGTCTGCAGGGTACATCAAAGGAAGGTACACGGAGTCACTGACGGTGTTATCATCAAGGAAAAAGTAACCATCCCCAATAATACGGAAATTACTGCAAGTGACTCAGGTCCAGCTTCGGAAGGATTTTTATTTCAGCCAAACGACAATACAGCCACAGCAGCGGAAGGTGAGGATCAACAGGGTCACATAAATCTCCACTCAATTAAAGAAGACCTCGGAGGTTATGATGTTAATGACGTTAATGTACCAGCAGTTGTGTCAACGACGGATGGAGTCAAAGTGGAACTATCCGAAACTCGCCTTCATTTGCCGAAAATTGAGCCCTTTGAGATGGAGGTGAATGATTTATACGATCCACTGGGCGATGTTTAAATACATTTTTATGTCAAGAGCATATAAAATTGAATTATTAAATTGTCAGAGAAGGTATATTAATAAGTAACTGATTAATTTTTGTAATAAAATAGACTATTAAAATTATTATTTATTATTTCATTTTGTTAAAATTAAAGAAAAATTGTTTATGCATACCTTATAAATATAAAGAATAAAACGAGTTACATCTTCTAAACTATTTGATTAATTTGCGAAATTTAATTAAGTATTTAATTGTACTGGTAGCACTGTAAAGACTCATGATGATGATGACGTTGTGGTAGCAAAGTGCCCCCTTTCCTACTGCTTTTTTATTGTCTTTGTAGTAGCTTAAGAACTTGTCAAGAAGGTAAACTCACAAGTAATTCCTACTTATTCCAGATCGCTTTTTAAAAATGAAATGTCATTTTCTACGTTTATTGACTATCCCTTGTCACGTGGTGGTGATAACAATCTGTGCGGGCAACTTGAAATAAGATATATAGCCTTTATTCAAATTCACATGGACATTCATAACAAACTGTAAAACAGAGAAAAAATTTCCCTACATACATAAACAAAATTAAAATTAGTATATTTAACTAGTTCAAATGGTTCTAGACCAATTACCCTTTTTCACATTGCCCCTATTGCCTATATACAATGTATATTTTACGCATCTAATCCCAATGGTCAATTTCGAGGCCAACAATTTGTCATATTATCAAATTACAAATAAATATATCTTTACATGTAGTAGTGGTATAGTGATATATAATCGATAAAGTTGAACTCATTTGATAAGCCATTTACAGAATGTGTTTCAAATTGATATAATCATTACACAAACTCTTTTCACTTAACAAGCCAAGTAATCAGCAGCCTGTAAATAATGCATGTGGCTGATTCATGCTGGCCAAAAATAAGCACTCAAGTGCTTGCCAACTCATCATTTCACTCACCATTTTCTGCTTTTTCACTCCACGAAAAAATTCCACATTTTACTTTTCTTCAACTAAAAAATTTGCAGTGAACATTAATTAATCAAGATTCAGTTCTAAATTGTTTTGTAGTGCACATAAATAGTTAGATTAATTTATTTTTAAAAAACATTCAATATTTTAATTATGGATTCATTTGATTCCTTAGTCGTCGGCGAAAAAGGTAGAGATATTTTATTGAAACAACAAAATGTATTGTTTTTTAATTTAATTAAAAGTTCATCGCACTAAACTCATGTTTATTGCAGATTGCACCATCAAGGATGTAGTGGACATTTTCTTTAAGGAATCGAATTCTGGTACAGTCCTCAATATTTGGAAAAACATGGCTAGAGAGCTAGAAATTAAATCCTTTCAAATCGAGAAGTGGAGGTTGGCTATACTTCATGATAAAGAAACGGAGGAAGATGTTTTACACAAGATTTTAGAATCATGGAAAGCAAAGAAAAAGAAAGACGCCACTTTATCAAATCTCCTAAAGCAGTTGGAAAAAATCGATTTAAATAATGTTTCGGGTAAATAAAAAACATTTAACAAAATAATCATCACCATGATGCAGCCAACTAAAAATGGTTCTTTTATACCTGAAATAGATGAATTGAGAGAACTCTTCTCAACTGAAAATCGGCTGCACAAAGGTGGAGGACAACCTTTTATAACGACTTTACCCAACAAGCCAAACTACTACATTCCACGGACTCTCTTAACCAGACGGGTGATCGATGAGAAGGTTTTCTCGACTACTCGAATGGACGTTTTTGTCATTCACAAAGACGAATTTGACCGCCAACGACTAGAACAACTGGCAAAAAAAGAGATGACGGACACTTCGGTAAACCAAGTATGTAAAGACCGTCTTTCTGTTCGATTTATTTTGCTTCAAAATTTTCGCGACTGGGGAGTGCTATGCGGCAAGACGCCACACTCAATCCATTTGCTGAGGCATCATGAAGGAAGGTTCCACTGGATTTGCACAAAAGGCGACATTTCTGCTTTGCAAAAGGCGTCAGATAAGGAAAACCAGAGTGAATTGAGCGAAAATGAATTCATTGATCAAGCCGAAACTGGACTTCAATTCCAAAGAAACCAACCGATTTGCGTATCCGATTCACCGGGAATGGGGAAGTCGCTTCTGCTCGCAAGCATTGGTAGACAGCTACAGCAAAGATACCCACAAAGATGCATCGCTTTCATAGTGATATCCAGAGGGTTGGAAGTTACATTGTTTTATCAATTAATTACAAATTACAAGTTACAAAAATTTCTCGTGATCAATCAATTACAAATTATAAATTACAAA
>VYYJ01004018.1:0-14626 GCA_021029165.1 Cyphoderus albinus
TCATTTTCATTACCACACAGAAGCTTTTGTAGCTCGCCAAGAATAATTCCGGTTTCGTCTATCGCCTTAATTTTTGATGAATGTGGCTTTCCCTTTTGACTGTGTTCCTCAATGTTCCTCAGTTGGCGTTCATCACTACGCGTTTGGATAACGCTGAGTGTCGTCGTTGAACGCCACTGTTTGAGGCTAACCTCAAACCAGGTTTTGCACACCAGGCGATGCAATGTCAAATCTTTCAGGGTTGAGAATTCCAGAATATTTTTCGTGACCTTATAAAAGTTAACAAACAACAAAAGCAGTTAATTTTTTATAGCAATTGTAACTTAAAAGTTGAATAATAAATTAATAATAAAATTTAAAAAATGTGATTGGCTACCAAACTATTTAGTAGGGGATGTTGATGTTCCATCATTTTGTTGTTGACCCTATTTCAACTATAAAAGTGCTTCAAACTCAATTTTTTAATAGCAAATGGCGTGCTTGATATGCTATACTTTTTTCATTGTATAGAATCGAAGATTGTAACGTCGTAAATGTCACACATCTTTCATGTCACACACATGTCAGTATCCTTAGTTCGATTGGCAAAACTACAGAAACATGTCCTATCCAACAGAGATCTAAAAGGCAACTGCAAAATGCTTCTCAACAATAAATTTAAAAAAAGCTCAAGAATATTTACTCCACAAGCGTATTTAATGCTTAAATGAGTATTTTCTTGTCTTGATTACTAATCTGGAAATTCCCCAAGCGTAGCATAAGAAAAGGAAAGAACATAAAGATTGATTGAGGGCATAGGACCTAAAATGCCAATGGGTACATTTTTCAACACGACATTTTATTCCTAGACCTTTACGTTTAACTACGGAATTTATGTACCTTCGATATTATTTCCTATCTTAAGACCGCGATAACGAAAAAGGCTTATCCTTAAACCGGATTATCCTTTTCTTGAGAGAAAATATTAATAAGAAGCACAGGATAGATAGAAATGGTGTATTTTCTACCTTTAGCTTCGACATGCATTGATAACACACAAAATATTGTTTTATTATCTTTAGAATAAATACTCTTTACAAGATTAACTGATATTTTTCTCAAGTTAAATTCATTCCATCAATTTCAGGAATGGAAACAATTTTAACTAGCATTACTCGCCATTAGCATTTAGCGTTGATCTACCTCCATAATTGTATGTCAATTTATTTTCCAAGCTTTGCATACATTTAAACAAGATAATTTTGTTTGGTAAAAACTAATTTTTGAAACCATTTGCATGTACTACAATTAAATGCAATTAGTAATCAGCATAACGAGCATATAACAGCATATAACATATCTCTTACAAATCCGCATTCGTTGCGCCATTTGGTAAGAAATTACCATCTACAAACAACTTCTCGCCGTGCGGGTGAATACGAGATTCATCGGCTAGTTTCAAATACAATCAAATACAATATTGTAACAATAACGGCGGTTGGTTGAATGTCAAGTGCCCTGAGATCCCCGCTTGCCAATATATTGTACGCTTGACTAATCGAAACCGATTTGTAACTTCGCCTCAGGAAACTGATAAACTTCCTGAGAGTTTTTTACTCCAAAAACAGTTTTTGAAACGGTGCTTTATGAATGTGTTGTATTTGATAGTAGTTGGTCCTAATATGGTTTCTTATTTTGTATAAATCAAAAATTTCCTTGCATAAATTTAAATTTATATTATCAATTAATAAAGTTACCTATTTGACTTATTGTTACTACTGTTGTTGAATATTTTGTTACTTACATAATTGCCTAGCATATGTTTAGAAATTGAGCGAATGAAGATGAATCTTGAGAAGAAAAAAATATTTAATCTTGTATTAAAGAGTATTTATTGCAAAGAAAGATTTTTTGTTTTATACTTTACCGCAGTAAAACAGTATTACTAATATATACAAATTGAATAATACTCAATGCAAAGAACATAAGAACTCTTGTCATCGTCACATTTATTTTTTTTTCATCGCATCATGCTTATCTTAAATAAATACGTTCTTATACTATATATAAGCATGTGAGCAAAGCATCATATCACATTACAAATTATAATATGATGTGATAAAAGAAAAACCCAACCCAACCCAGAATCAGACACATTCATTGCACTCACTACAATTCATGCATTCTCTTCACACTTTCACACTATCCCAGTCTTACGATAAAGTGATAATCGATTCATTCCCTTGTTTGAAGCTTGAACTGATTTTGTCCTGTTTTAAATCCAAATCGAGTTTTTGCATGAACAGGATTATTGTACCCTACTCTCAACTCTCACTCACTCAATCACAGTTACAGTCACTGTCACAGTAAAACTGGACAGGTTTAGGCTTAGGTCTAGGCTTGGGCTTGGCTTTGCTTTTATCTGAAACTGAATTTTTCCCAACTACGGAGAAAATTATACTTAACAACTCAATGCCTGGACTGGAGTCCAGTCCAGTCACTATATACACTAAATCGAGTTAAAACAACTTCAACTTTTTCACACAATCGAGAGTCACATGAATAAATAGAATGAGATGAGAACCCATGACTATGACCATTTATCATGTTATGTTACAGCTTCGTAAACAAAACTCAGTCACAAGTCACGAGTGTATAAGTCAAGTATAATGAATCACCTGACCTGAGAAATAAATTTAACTGGGTTGAGTTAATATCAAATTTCATCTACATAGTAAATAAAAAGTAGTGTCAAGATGCAGAGTTTAGACTCCAGAAGAAGAGAAAGGAAATATTGCGATGATTTGAGAACTCAGAAGACTCGAATCAAGCGCAAAGTCATTTTGTTCTTGTGGAGCGTTTTCTTTGCCTACTTCAGTCTCACTTCGCAAATCACTTCTGCACAAGAACCGGAAGAAATTTCGTCCAGCACCGCCACAGAAGTCCCAGACACAGTTCCAACATATATACCAACCTTTGCTACTTTTTCGTTCATTCAGCCGGAAATTACAGTCACCGAACAAAATGATGAAAAAGTGGCCACATCCACATTTTCGTCATCATCATCATCATCATCCACCCCATCGAATATTTTTATTCCACCGCCACTCGCACCACCTCAACTAAACTGCACACCCCCAGCTATAGATGACTTCCCCACCGACCTCTTCACTCAAGCGCAGCGACGCCAGGGCTACGTCGTCATCCATTTCCTGGCGTCCATTTACATTTTTTATTGTCTGGCACTCGTCTGTGATGAGTATTTTGTGCCATCGATTGAATGTATCTGTGAAGACCTCCATTTACCCAGCGACGTCGCCGGCGCCACATTTATGGCCGTTGCCACATCGAGTCCGGAATTGTTCACGAATGTTGTTGGAACATTCATCACCGAAGGCGATATCGGTGTGGGCACCATCGTGGGCTCAGCGGTCTTCAACATTCTTGGGGTATCGGCTTGCTGTGGAATTGCGGCAAAATCGGTAAGGTCAAAGGTCATTTATTGTAAACCAAAGTTTAAATATAATTTTTTTAAATAACAATTTTGCAATTTTTAGGCACTTCCACTGGAATGGTACCCTTTGACCCGAGACTGCATTTTCTACTCCCTTTCCGTTGGTCTGCTCATCTTCATCCTTGGAAACCGCCAGGTCATCTGGTACGAGGCCCTCATTCTTGTGAGCGCCTACTTCGTCTACATCATTGGTAATATTTCTGTGTAAAAATATTTTATTTTCGAATTTTTTAAATTTGTAATTTAATTTTTCCATTTTTTCTTAGTTATGTACAAAAACTCAACGATTCGAAAATGGACAGAAAACCTGGTGTCCAACACCCACACACTTTTCGGTTTTCAAAGTAACGACGATGACGAAGTCGGATGCTCCACTTCCGGATGCAGGAAAGACAGAATGAAAAACAGGCGACGCGCGTCCTTCGTGGACACCCAGTTGACATCCTCCATATCCGAGAAGACGCCTCTCCTCGCATCAGGTCATCATGGTCATGACCCCGAAAGTGAGCTTCCATCAAAAGACTGGCTGGGGGAAAGGGACATTTCTGCCGAGGTCATGGACGAAATGCTGATTCACAGCGCTCTGCACAAATCCCAGGATTTGAACGAAGACGAACAGAAATGGACGCTGGTTCACGTTCCCTGCGACCAGGGAATCTTCACGTGTCTCCACTGGCTCATCTCGTGGCCCGCCCGGTTCTGCTTCGGGTTCACAGTGCCAGACTGCCGTGACCTCTCATTAAGGAACATGTGGCCGGTGACCTTCCTCATGTGCATTGTGTGGATCGCCGGTCTCTCCTACCTCGTTTCGTGGACCATGACGGTCATAGGTTACACCTTCTCCATCCCCGACAGTGTCATGGGTCTCACCTTCATCGCCGCAGGTACATCTATCCCCGAAGCTGTGAGCTCCGTCATTGTTGCAAGACAAGGCCTCGGTACCATGAGTATCTCGAACAGCATAGGTTCGAACACCTTCGACATTCTCGTCTGCCTGGGACTCCCCTGGCTTATTAAATCCAGCATGATGGCCTTCAACAGTGATTCTCCCGAGACTCCCAATTTTATCCAAATCTACTCTGGCGGACTGGAATATGAGGCTATAACCCTGCTAGTGACTTTGTTGACCCTCTACGTTATCCTGGCACTGAATAAGTTCTACCTGGACAGGAAGGTTGGCATCATATCTTTGCTTCTGTACGCATGTTTCCTGGTCTTTGCGGGCTTGTTCGAAATGAACGTCTTTTTCATGGTGAACTTGCCCACCTGTCAGAGTAAAACTTTGTAATAAACATCAAATTGAATAAATCCTTAAAGTCGAAATAAAAAGGCGAAATTCATTTTAAAGAAAGTAAAGATTTTTTTTTAAATTACATAAAACCATCAATCATAAAAAGTCACTGGAATGTCCATAACATAGGATTTATGAAAAAGTGAGTTTGCTTCAAATTCATCTTGATGTCAGTGCACGCAAAATTACACAGAATGAAGCATCTAATCTAACATGTGCGTAGTATGCCGTTGTATTAACGAGTAGAAATAATACATTTTATTTTCCTTTACGTCGACGCAATGCAGCACCCAATGGCAGTTGTCGGGTAGAAAAATAATTCCGTGTTGCGAAAGATTTCCTATAAATACTAATCTTTACATCAAAGTTCCAATTCAATAATAAAAATGACGCTCTGGACAACGTTTTTTAAAATTAATGCAGAAAATACTCAGAGTCGTGTGTTTCTCCCCTGTTGTGTTTCATTTCATGTCAAGGCATAGATGTTTGGAAGTTTCTCATTTCTCTTGCGCGTTTCTCAACCAATCTCAACGCGTTTTCATCTTTATGTATGTGTTTATGACCTGACAGAAACGATTCAATAGGCAATTATTTAAGCTTCAATAAATGTTTTTAAGAATTCTGAAGAAGCTGTATTCACTTGTTGACGCTACACTCAACATACTGGTGTTATTTGATGATAGAGAATTCGAGACATCCGACATATTTGCAGAGAGGTATCTCTTTTTAACGGTGTTCTCCAACGTATCACTCAGGAAACCGTTATTGCCTGCCATTTCTACATTTACTAACGATTCCACAGTTTCATCACTTGGAAATGGCCGAAGTGACATGACTGTATAAGGTTAAAATGGAATATTTCATTGTTTAATTCGCATAAGAAAAACTTTCCTGAAAAGCTGCCTCGGGTAGTTTCTGAAATGGTAAGACCAATTAATCTTGGCCTTGAAAAGTGTAGTTTGCGTTTCATACAGCTTAGCTTGAATAACCCATCAAATCAACTATAGCACAGCATAATGAACTACGCAAGACAGAATTGCTGCCATAACTGGGATTCCCAATACAAAGCAAATGAACAAATACAAACTGAAAATAATTCGAATGGCACCGATTAAACAAACTCGCAAGTCGCCGTCGCCGGTCCCTGTTAACGTTTGATATTTAGCTAATAAAACGTGACTTCAAAATCTACATGCATTCAACTTTTATCTTTAAGCGTATGTAATGAAAATAGGCATAATTAATTAAAAAAATCTAAATTTATTCTTACTCAATTACAAACATATTTACTGTAGTATCATTGTTTACAATGAATACAATTTTGATACACCATTCAAAGTTGGCAGTTATATAAATACTACATTTAAATATTTAAAACAATGTCTTATTTACGTTACACAACAGATATAAAACCAGTTTGATTGTTCGAATTTGATTCCTCTAAAATTTTACAGATGCAACCTTATTTACCCTTGTGAAACCAATTTTTCTAAAAACAGATTGGTACTTCAGACATCATAATAGCCGTTGTGTTAAGTGGAACAGGAAACAAAAATCTGTTCACTCTCTGCGAAATCGAGGTAGGAATAACCCTGATATTACCATATATAGATTTGCTATAAATGTTTATTGGTTCATCGTCTAGAGGCCTTGGGAAGCTAGTAGAGTCTGGACGAAACACGTAGGGAGGACAGGGTGTGGGTAGATCATTTTCGGTTGGCCAATTGATAAATCCACCGTTGCAATATCGATACTCTGTCTGGTTCATCCATTTAGAATCGACAAAATTTTCGGGCTTCCACATTCCCCGGTTATAGCAAGCAGACATGGCAAAATGCGGTGTGCTCTTTTTCGACATCGGAATGCAGGATTTTGATTCAATGAGAAAATCTCTTCTATTCTTATCGATGGAGAACCAGGACATATTCCCAGGTTCAGTCACGTCTTTTGCAACAATGCAGTTCTGCTCCTTTGACCAAACGACGTTTTGCGTTTCATTGTACTTAAAAACACAAGTGTAATCCTTGAAACTCTCCGTTAATTTAAATGCCTCCGGGTGAAACATTCGCAGGTCCCTGTTAATCTTTGGTAGTGAAAACGTGACTCTTAAATTTTCCCAGTTTATATCAAAGGAGCAATCGAAGTTTCCCACTGGTTCGAGCAAAACATCTGCGAATGCTTTTCGATAATCCTCGATTCCAATGACTTTCAGGAAATCCTCGTGAAGAGATTTTGTATCCCACCAATGTTTGAATTGTGTGAGAAGGACAGCAGATTTGCCAAAGGGATCCCAAAAACCTCCACGCATTTTTAACACAGAAAGTCCGAGGAGATCCGCTGAAAGAAACAATCGATCTAAAAGTTTGGATATATTGTATTTAATGCGTTGATCTATTTTTTAAAATCATTTTACCTACCGAAAGAACCTTCCTCCGACAATTTAGACTCGACCATTTTTACAAGATCATCGCTCTCAACATTTCCCAACTTCATCTTAGAAATGTCATCGTGCGGATTTATGGAAGAGAAGGAATAAATACTGCCGTAGCCAACTAACAATGCCAATTTTACAGTGACAGATTTATTTCCTGTGGCAATCGGCATATTGTCTCGTCCCCTGTAGCCGCAATGGTATGGTCCTGACAGTGGAAGGAGAAACATTTCATGGTATCGTTTAATGCAGTCAAGCCTCAACTTATCAACTTCCTGCCGCGATTTGTTGAATTTAGGTGGAAATGCATCCAGGTCACAGGGAGACAAAAGTTTCACGTCCAAGTTAATTTTGGCGTATTCGCTGTAAACTAATTTGGAGTTGTCCACCCAATAAAGCGGGTCTTCTTCCATGAATTTGTGGCCTTGTTCGGCTATAAGTGAAGGCAGTAATGCATGAAATACGAGATACGAGAATCTCAACACAGCCTTTGCCGTCCTCATTTTTAACGTGTCTATTTCACAAGAAAATCAAATTATTTAATATCTGAAGTTTTAAATAAATCTTCTCTGTTAGACCGAACAAGAAAAAAATGTCTACAGTAGAACGAACTCCAACAATGCTTTCAGTGGCCTTTGAGTGTCGTTAATGAGTGACTGTGACGGTGTCACGTTGTACATGTACACTGTTTATTACGGAATGTTTTGAATGTTTGTTTGTACGACGGTAGCTTAAAGTGAAAGAATGAGGCGAGTACTGTTGTAAATAAATATGTGTACGTTCTTAAAAGCTGAGTTTAAGCTGCTTCAGCTTAAACTCAGCTTTTAAGAACCTCGACTTTTCATACCCGACAGAATGAAAAGTAGACACTTTTCTTAGAAAGGTGAGTAAAGCTACTTTTACTGATAAGCTTTTCAAGAAACATGGAAGCTTAACGTAATTTAAAAAGTAGCCAAAGCTGCGAAGAGACCACCTATTTTTATTTGTACATACGTTTGTAAATAAAGTTTTAAAAGTCTCCTGACGGGCTCCAATCATAGTTTTATTATTACAATTATTTTTCATGTTGATTAAAATCGGTTGGAAATGAAGCAGAAAACTGATGAAGGTTGAATGAAAGGTGAATTTTTTCAGTATTTTATTATCAAATCTCATATTAATCTTTTCATACAAAAAATGGTATTATTATGTAAATTTATTCATGCTCAATTAGAAATACAAAGTTGTGTATTTTCAGTTTCAATTACATATAACAATTTAATTGGTTTTTTACTTACTGATGCTATAAATGTATACAATGAATAAAAGTGTAACACATCATTTAAATTTTGCAGTAATATTCATAGAACACAAAAATATATAACTCAATTTTTTATTGGCATAACATACTACTAAAGTGAGTGATTCAAAATCAGAATTTAAATAAAAGTTTGAAACTTGGTCAAAATTTTATTATACATACATTGTAAAATGATGCTTACAGTTTATATAAAGGTTTATTATATTACAAACCATACATGCGCATATACATATATAAAGCAGTTTTTTAACACACATCTGCTCTACCACACAAAATCTGGAGACAACAATTTCTTACAATAAGATATTTATGCATAGAATCAAATTAAGACCGATGCTATAAACCAGCAGGACACATGGGGCAATCCAAGCCATTTCATTCTCCTATCCTACTAAAAATTATACAAACGGGATTAAATTTTCCATTCTGGCTGAACATTCACACGTACATTTTTCTTTTTGATTAACTATCATACAAAATACATTTTCACACAACTTCACTAAAGTTTCTCTTAACAATTTAACATTTCTACTTGAGGGAACATGCGCAATGTGCATACATAAAGGGGGATAGAGATAGAAAGGTACTACCATTTCCCATTCAACGCCTAGTATTTGAGAAAATATTAATCCTTCTTTTAAAGCTTTTCAATCAAACCCTGGAAAAATCAGAGTATAAAAGGTCCTACTGTGTTAAAATAGATCCATTCCTGTGCTGTCGATACGACTCTCAAGATACGAATGTTTAAAACACCGACAAATCTCAAATCAATTTTCATTTCCATTGACAATTTTAACAAATTTGTAAAAATTGTGCAAATTGGACCAGTATAAAAGCTGACAATGTGGGCGATAAAAACTAACTTGAGAATTTCTCAACTGCTACAAACAATTTTTATCGTAGCGGCAGCCATAGGAGCAGAAAGCCGCACATTCATTGAAGAAGAACCAGTTTACTGGTATGACACATCTGAATCGGTCTACGACGAATACGTGGACATTGACCTAGACTTGGAAATTTTGTCGCCCTGTGAACTGGAAGGTTTTCCACCTGGACTCAACAAGTCACAGCAGGAAGTTGATATGTTGAGGCTGAAGTGTGCTAAAGAATACCACGAGATGTTTCTGCTTCCACTAACTGGATTTTTAGGTTGCGGGTACAAAGAACGAGAAAATATGCCGATTGACACAGGAAATAAAAGTGTCAGCGTAAAGTTGGCATTGCTGGCTGGTTATGGGAGCATTTATTCCTTTTCTTCCATAAATAAAGACGAAGACATTTCTAAGATGAAATTGGGAAATGTGGAGAGGGAGGATCTTGTAAAAACCGTCGAGTCGAAATTGTTGGAGGTAGGTGCTTTTGGTAGGTGAAATTATTTTAAAACAGATTCATTCATTCACGACGAACCAATAATAAAGCAAATTTATAAATGGCATTGTGATTGGTTTAGAGAAATTCCTTGGTCTACCCGGGCTAAAGAATAAGTATGGTGGTTTTACACTTAGAGTTGTTGGGCGCTGGTGGTATAAAACACACATTGACAGAGAATTCCTCGAAGTCATTGGAGTCGAGGATTTTCGGAAAGCTTTCGGAGATGTTTTGCTCGAACAGGCAGAAAACTTTGATTGCTCGTTTGATTTTCGCTGGGAAAATTTAAAAGTCAGGTTTTCGCTACCAAAGATGAACAGGGATTTGCGCGTTTTTCATGTGAATTCATTTCAACTAACGGAGAATTTCGAGAATTACATTTGTGTTTTAAAATACAACGGTACGCAAACTGTCGTTTGGTCAAAGAAGCAAAACTGTGTTGTGGCAAAGGACGAGGGTATTGTTTCCTATTACTCAAAACATAATTCTAAAACGACGTTTTCCATTACATCAAATTCCTGCATGCCGATGTCAAACGAGAACACTCCTTACTTTGCTGTGTCTGCTTGCTACAAACGGGGAATGTGGAAACCTGAAGATTTTTTAAATTCTAAATGGATCGACGAAACACACTATATTTATTGTAACGGTGGATTCATCAACTTGCCTACTTTAGATGATCCACCCACACCTTGTCCGCCCTTCGTGTTTCGTACAACCTACGGCTTCGAGATTGCTGAATTTATGAAGGTTGACTTTCACTTTACAGCCATTCCTGCCTCCATTTCTCAGACCGTGAACAGACTGCTGTTTCCTGGACGAGGTAACACAACGCCCATAATTTTGTCGAAAACGCCAATGTGTCTTTAAACAATTTGAATGCACTGTTTGTACTAACAAGGTAAACAAGGTTGCGTTTATAAAATTTTGATTGATTCAAATTTAAACAATCTCACTGGTTTTATTTTATAGTATGTTACGCCAATATAAAAGTTGATTTAGATATTTAAGTGTCCTATGGATATTACTGCGAAAAGCAAAAGTAAGTAAAAAGCTAATTAAATTGTTATAATTGAAAATACACACAACTTTGTAATTGAACAAAAATAAATTTATATAATAATATCGATTATTTTGCAACAACATATTAATATGGGAATTTATATTGGAGAAGAATAATCATGCAAATAAATATTCATAACGCGTCACAAATAATATTTTATTGATTTTTATCATACAGTCATTTGGTTAAAAAAATAAAGAAAAAAATACACCTTTCGTCCACTCTTCATCAGTTTTCTGTTTCATTTCCAAACCGAATTTACTCAACTGTTAACATGAGAAATAATAGAAATTTTACTTTGAGCTTTTCAAGAGGCTTTTTCAACTTTATTACAACAGGCATGTATGCACTTCCATCAAAATAAGTGGTCCCATCGCAGCTTTGGCTACTTTTTAAATAACTTTAAGCTTCCATGTTTCTCGAAAAGCTTCTCAGTAAAAGTAGCTTAACGCACCTATTTATTTAAGAGTGTCTATGAACTTTTCATAAACTGTCGAGTATAAAAAGTAGAGGCTCTTAAAAAGCTGAGTTAAGCTGCTTCTCACGTACACATATTTGCGTACATACAACAGTACTCGCTTCATTCTTTGACATTAAATTACTGTCGTACAAACAAGCATTCCAAACATTACTACGCGTAGTAGAAGTGTGCAACGTGACACCGTGCCACTCATTAACAACACTCAATCATTGTTGGATACACACCTTTTGTGACAATTTTTTTCTTCTTCTGTCCAACTGAGAAAATTTATTTTCAATTTGAAAAATTAAATTAATTGAATTTTTTGTCCGTTTTCATTCATTTTAAAATACACCGAAATGAGGACTGTAAAGACTGTCTTGAGATTCTCGTATCTTGTATCTCTGGCTCTACTACCTACATTAATAGCCGAACAACGCCATAAATTCATGGAAGAAGAGCCGGTTTATTGGGTAGACAACTCGAAATTAGTTTATAGCGAATACGCCAAAATCAACTTGGACGTAAAACTTGTGTCTCCCTGTGACCTGGATGCATTTCCAGCCGGATTCAACAAATCGCAGCTGGAAGTTGTTAAGCTGAGGCTTGACTGCATTAAACGATACCATGAAATGTTTCTCCTTCCACTGTCAGGACCATACCATTGCGGTTACAGGGGACGCGACAGTATATCGATTGACAAAGGAAATAAAACTGTCAATGTAAAATTGGCATTATTGGTTGGCTACGGCAGCATTTATTTATTTTCTTCCATAAACAGAGACGATGACATTTCTAAGATGAAGTTGGGAAATGTGGAGAGCGATGATCTTGTAAAAATGGTCGAGTCTAAATTGTCGGAGGAAGGTTCTTTCGGTAGGTAGAATGATTTAAAAAATAGATCAACGCATTAAATACAATATATTCAAACTTTTAAATCCGATTGTTTCTTACAGCCGATCTCCTTGGACTATCTGTGTTAAAAATGCGTGAAGGTGGTTGGAATCCCTTTGGCGAGTCTGCTTTCCTCTTCAAAGTCGTCGAATATTGGTGGAATAAAAAATCCCTTAACGAGGATTTCCTGAAGGTCATTGGAATCGAGGATTATCGAAAAGTTTTCGGAGATGTTTTGCTCAAACCAGTGGGAAACTTCGATTGCTCCTTTGATTTAAACTGGGAAAATTTAAGAGTCACGTTTTCACTACCAAAGATTAACAGGGACCTGCGAATGTTTCACCCGGAGGCATTTGAATTAACTGAGAGTTTCAAGGATTACACTTGCGTTTTAAAGTACAACGGAACGCAAAACGTCGTTTGGTCAAAGGAGCAGAACTGCATTGTTGCAAAGGACGTGACTGAACCTGGGAATATGTCCTGGTTCTCCATCGATAAGAATAGAAGAATGTTCCTCATTGAATCAAATTCCTGCATTCCGATGTCGAACAAGAACACACCGTACTTTGCCCTGTCTGCATGCTTCAAACAGGGAATGTGGAAGCCCAAAGACTTTTTTGATTCCAAATGGATGAACCAGACAGAGTATCGATATTGCAACGGTGGATTTATCAATTGGCCAACCGAAAATGATCTACCCACAGCCTGTCCTCCCTACGTGTTTCGTCCAAACTCCACTAGCTTCCCAAAACCTCTGAGGGATGAACAAACACACATTGATTTCGATTACGATGGTATCACGGTTATTCCTGCCTCAATTTCGAAGGCGGTGAACAGAATTTTGTTTCCTGCTCCACTTAATACAACGGCCATTTTGATGTCTGAAGTACCAACCTGTGTTTAAAAAATTAGTTTCACTAAGGTAAACAAGGTTGCATCTGTAAAATTTTGGAGGAATCAAATTCAATCAATCTCACTGGTTTTACATCTGTTGTACGTAATTATACGTAAATACAAAATTGAAAATTGTTTTAGATATCTAAATGTAGCATTTATATTACTCCCAACTTCGAATGATGTATCCGAAATTTATTCATTATAAACAATTATAGTATTGTAAACATAATCTGAAATTGAACAAGAATAAATTTACACTTTCTTAATAATTATGCCTACATACATAAGTTATGCATATTTACAACATAACACAAGTTGAGTGCATGAAGATTTTGAAGTCATTTTAGGTAACCGGGACCTTTCATAACTTTCTAACTTACATGGTTATTTATCTAAAATCTTCTCAGATTACCCTTCGGGTTAAATCATCTGGTGTCCAAATATTTAAATATTAACGAATTATTTTTTTGCCAACTTTTATGCTAACATGATGAATTGGATAATGAAACACCATATAATATGATTTGATTAACTAGCTGAGGCTCTAATTTGACTAATAAAAAAGAAATTGCTGCGCGAAACAGTCTAAAGAATAGCTGCCACTTGTATAATTAACTATTGATATTTTACGAAACTGACAGCCTAGCATAACACAATCGATTTTATTGAGAAAGGCTTTGTTTTAATTCTGAAGTAAAAATGTTTTATATATCAGAACTGGAACCTGATAGTTTACTTCACAAGAATTTAAAAAAAATTGCAACGTGCTTGAAAATAGTCAGCATTTTCCAGTTTGTCGAACTGTTAGTTTTTTAGAGTAGTTTTGGAACCAACAAGGTTTATGGAAGTGGAAAGGAACAGCACACTCTGGCTGGGCATTTTCTTTCTGTATTCTCTATATTGACTTTATTTTACTAATTGTACTATCAACTATTGTACGTTTATGTACAATTCAAACTTAATACAAAAAAATTATTTTAGGAACTATTAACTACAAAATAATAAACTATAAATTAGATTCTATGCTTAACGACAAATCTGAAAATATTGATCCCTTTAAACTATTGATGATGTCATTTTAAATGAGGACAAAAAATTCCTGGTATTCTATCTTGTGGGTTTTAGGACTGACTTTACAATAAGCAGCATACAGAGGTATCAAAAATATTTAGTACATTGTTAAAGATAGCAGTGGGCAGTTTGCTACAGTAAATCAATTTTTTGCCTGGTCTAAGATAAAGATGTAGGAAGCATTAATGATAAGTTTACTACAGGTACAGATATATATAGAATCTTTTAGGATGGGAATTCTTATCTGACCTAACATAATCGTGGAATCTATATTTAGTCACGCAAGCAATTTATTGATCCATAATAAAACTTGGAAAAATTAAATCTACAAAGCCCATATATTTATATTTTATCATTC
>VYYJ01004019.1:0-14620 GCA_021029165.1 Cyphoderus albinus
CGAAACCGAAACGAAACGTTTTGAGCCCAAAAGCGATTAATCGAACCGCAAGTAATCGGAAACCACACAAAATGCGAAAGCGGTTCGATTACTAAACGCGTTTAGTTTCTGCCAGCTCTAGAAACAGTTGACTGAATAATTTCAAATATTAATTTGTAGTTAACTTTGTACTAAATGACAAACTATAACTTACTTCCTTTATCTTCCATTTCAAGAAACAAAATTAAACGAGAGCGAAAATAAAATAACTGCCCTAGCTTCAGACTTCTAATATCAAAATCACGTCTCTGTGTCACGTCTCACAAATCTGTTCTTTTATGCCCTATTATGAGCTGATGCAAATAATTTGTCACTCGTTATTCGGTTGCTTTAAATTTCAACAAAAAACCAATTGCTGGGCTCTTTTTTAATTTTTTAATTTTGATCACCTGCATTAGCTCAACTGTGTAGGCTTTGCTTAGGTGTCTGTCAGAGCGTACCCAGGAGTACATTCTCTCTTGTTGCAAGCTAGAATAAAACTATTTCCTTTCAAAACAAACTACAGGCAATTTTAGAGTTCAATATAAGATATAATATAATAAAAGATGATGTGGAGATCCTTGAATCATCAAATTAACATAATTAGATATTGAAATAAAATTACTTTCTATTCAAATATTTGATAACTATTAATCTATACCTAATCAACTTGTACACTTGCATCATTATTTTGCTTCCATTGTGATTTCTTTCTTTTATATACCGTTACACGTTTCTTTTCCCTACTCACATGAGATTCTCAGTTTAAGTTTTTCCAGTGTATTTAATGGATGCGTTTTATCTTGGTACATTAGCTATATTTATATACATTCCTGATGGTGGCCATGTAAGCTGTTATCAGAGGCAAAATTACTAAATCATATATCATTGAAATTCATAAAATATTGTAAAGTTGTATGAATCAATCATTTATTACTTAGAAAGTATAGTGGAGGAATTTATTATTTAGTCTTTATTATTTCACTAATTTCACCAGTTTACTTTATTCACAAGTTCATTACTTTTTACTTTATTCACTTAACATGGCTCCGGCTAGAGCCCTCAAAGAGGACTGGACCAGAGCCCAAGAACAAGAAGAGAGAGAGAGAGAGCTGGTCACTTGTTGAGCAGTCGAATCAATTGATTAATGATTAGCCATTAGACTCTTATTAAATTTACAAATAAAAAGAATATAATATTGTGGTCAAGTAGGATGGCGTAGACGATGACAACAGAAAGTGTGTGGATGAATAATTTTAGCGATGAAGTATTTAATTAAAATGGGACAAAACAAAACAAAATGGTTTCTTTGCTCAACTATCCGAAACTCGTTTTTATTAAAAAAGATCAGGGAATCGGGATTTTTCCCGTAGGGAAGGTGATACATTACAATGATTATATGAAACCATAAATTCATAATTCACATTTCTCATAAATGACAGTCTCCGAAAACCGGAACGTCGATTGGATTTTGTAACCATCCTTTCCATCCGGTAAAAATTCCCACTTGGTAATGGCTTTACTACTTGCTTTTCCTCTGTTAAAAAATTCGTTAAAAATAAATTAGCTTTGCCTTCAATGTAAATTGATACATCTCATCAAAGTAGAATAAAAACATTCTAATCAATAATTATTACCTTCTGCTGCCTTTTGGTAAATCATTCCGCTCCAAAATTTCCTTCAGATCTTGTAGTATCAACCGATTCTTTCGTTGCGCCTTAGATTAATAAAGAAAGAGGAAACTCTTCATTATTCTGTGAAAATTATGGTTCAAAGGTTAAAAATAGCCAAATTTACGTTACTTACAGGTTAATATTAAAGCGATAATTATAAATACTATTTTAATCATGTTAAAGTAATTAGCAATTAAGACTATTATAATTAAACACTAGTTACCAGTAATTTTCATGCTGTTTATCTGTTAAATACATAACAAACACATTCACGGTAATCTTCTATATTATGTACATACTTGATGATATTTACAACAACACAATATTATTTTACACTATGACGCACAAAAACACTTATTTACAAAATCAAAATCAATATAATCACATTTATACCAATATTTAATATTTTACATTTATTAACTCACCTGTGTATCCATTTCCTCATTCCCGTTCATGATTCTCCAATTTTCTCCAAAATCCGTCGTTATTTTATTTTACATCACAATCTGTCCACTTCTTTACCACACCTTATCCTGGCTTCTTGCGCAATAAATGCTTGGCGTATGAGCCGGAACCCCTCGTGCAGCGTCGACTTCATCGGCTTGGTTTGGGTGGTCATCTTTCTTTAGGTAGATTGATATGATAAAACGATGAAATAAAACTGATGACTTTTCGGAAGTCACGTGTCCCTTGTAAGGCACTCGTGGAGAAAATTTTATACATGGTTTAGACGAGATGTTTTGTTGTTTTGTTGACAAGCGAATAATAACTTTGTCATCGCAACAATAATGAAGTTTTATTATTATTATATATTATTACTATGTAGGGGATACACAACATCCGCATTGATAATTCAGTTTCATAGGTTTTGATTAGAAATGCTTTGCTCATTGTTTTAAAAACTTTATAACAAGCACACAAGAAAATACATGTTTCAAATATAACTTTTGCCGAGTTCATGGACACATAGACAAATTGCAGTTTGAATGAATGAACTTATTTTCTTTCTTAAGTTTTTTCTGATGTTATTTGCTTCCTTGTTTTCTTTTTGAAAAAATGAAATCATCTCGCGGCTCAGTTACTTTAACTCACATTTCCAGCTAACTTCTTGAATCATATCTCATGACACCGTCTTTTTCCACTTTCACCGCTTCTCATTTTTTATTTTAAGTTTTATTGTTTTCATCTTTGAACACACAGAAACATTGCTAACTATTGCAATGACATTTTTCAGTTTCCAGTGGAAACTTTCCACGTGTGTATGTGCTTATCATTTCTTTTGCATGGAGCTTTTGATTTCTTTGGAATTGATTTTCACACGTTGCTTTTAGTGCGTCAATCTGACTTGGTCATTGGTTGCTTCATCGGTATTTAATATACTTCGGTCTATACTTTACGCGAATTGGTTCCAATTGTCAATTTCATTCTTTTTAACCTATATATTGGACGCGATTTACCTTGTAATAGTGATTATACTGAATTGAATATAATTTCCTAATGGTGGTAATGTACACTGTCATCAGGTTTAGAATTAGTAACGCAGAAGAAATCATTCCCAGACTGAATGCATTTTGTAAAAGTATAAATTTTGACTTGGGTTGTGGTGGTGCTGCTGAAAGGAAAAAGAAAACTGTTTTTCCTATCTTTGCTAAATTGCAAGATTGCCCTTTGGATACCTTTGCTAAATAACACTTAATAATAATAATTAAAAAGTAGTCTTATTAAATATATAATTATGCTCTATTTTTCTTAAACATACATTTTTTAATAAGATATTTTTAACATAATTTTAACATGTTCAGTTAATTCATAAAAATATGTCTGTGCCAAGCTACTCTTTTGTCAAGAGCGTTTCATTCATTTATTGCACATCGTTTAAAAAAGCCGTTAAATGTTTTTGATTTACTGGTACATATTGTTAAAATGGGTTTCCCCAGTGAAAGCTAAAAGAAAAAATTATTTGTTGGTGGCACAGCTGAAAAGAAAGAAAGAAAGAAAGTCGCTGGATAGTCGCGGACACCGCCTAAATTCTAGAAAAGGGAAAAGAGAAAGTTTTCTAATACTGGTCGGTCTATGACTTATTGATGATGCCGTCCTAGGGGAGCGAATAGAATCGTAGATAATAATATCAGATTTAATTCTTGGGGGCTAGATATTTATTTACCATTAATAATAGGGCACAATGAACGCTTAACTTATTATGCTACACAATCGACTACTCTTATTAATGGAGTTTTTATTCCCATTTCCTGGGTAACACTACTGTTCGACTACTTCTTAAAAGTTTAATTTCCTTATTATACTATTATAAGTCGGACACTACACATTTAGTCGTACTTGTATATATTATGTTAGCACACACACGATGAACACGGATTATTATTGAATAAAATCACTATATTATTTTAATACCATTAATACGTTATTTATTTCTATTAGTGAGTATTTTCGAAAACTTTTCTTAATTCCCTTAAACCTTTTTAATCAATTTGTATTTCTCATTCATAAAATCTTTTAATACATTTTTCTTTCTCATCTTTAAATACTTTTAATACATTTTTCTTTTCTCAATCTTTGAAATCTTTTATTACAGTTTTCTTTTAAAAACCGTTTAAACACTTTCAATTTTTTATTCGTAGACCGTTTCAACACATTTCATATTTTCTTTCAAATTCTTTTCAAACATTTATGTAGAGCATTTTTTATTGAATTCTCCGTATTATTATTAAGTCTTACTAGTTACTTAATGATTTTAAACTTCACGTTAACTGTAGTTGAATTATGTTTACCAAAAAATTTTATGAAAAGTATCAACTCGATTAGTATTTTTAATGGCAAATTTATAACACGTTTTATATATTTAACATCTATTCTAAAAATGACATGCAAATATCACAACTAAATTACAAACACGATAATATCTGTAGATGTGGATCAATGTAGTTTCTGCAATCTACAGTTAGTTATTCATTTTTGGAAATCGTCTGTAAATCTGAAGTGTTCAATTTCGTATAAAAGATTAATGTTAGAGGTTATCGTCTCAACCTTTTAAAGGCATGGTGCGGGTCCTTTTAGTCCTAAGGGTGGGCAACCTGAAAAGCCAAGTGCTAAATGCCAGAGAAAAGCGAACTGTGACTCTATCATAGGAGATGAATCTTTTGTCGCAAATTCCCCAATAAATAAATTCGAGGCCGAGGTTACTGAGTGTTGTAGCTAGTATATGATATTATTTGCTCTTCCTCGGTTGATTTTCCTAGAAGTTGACTTTATGGGAAATTTGCATGTATATTGTAAATTTATCCCGTAAAAACAGCTTCTGGTGGAATTCGTCGTGAATGATGACCTTTCTATGATTGTGCAAATAAAAGAGGGAAGGGGAGGACACAAAAAAGTATTAATATATATTTTATTGACTCGAAGAAACAAAAAAAAAACAACATGAAATTGATTGTATTTATGGCCAGAAAAAGAAAAAAAAACTATTTGACCGTGGTGGTCACGCCTAATTCAATAATAACAAACAACAGTTATTGTTGTCCGGTTTTGTTGGTAGTGGTGGTTGTCCATTTTCCTGAAATTAAAAAGCAGAATAAATTAGTATTTAGTATCGTTAATATTAAAAGTAGGAAATAAAGTGTCTTACCAATATCTTCTCCTTAAGCTCCTGAATGTCGCTAATCGTAGCGGAGAGTTTGTCTAACATGGAACATATTTGTAGGCCTTTTACCACAAGGGCCTGTCGCCTCCCAACAAGGTGAGGCTCAGTCTTCCCCCTAAGGGTAATGGCCTCCCCGGCAATTTCGTAAAGATATGTAGATATGGCTACATATTTTAATCTTTGTATTTTTAACTTCTCCTCGCAAGCTTTAATCAGGAACGTGTTCATGATTATTGTTAAAACACTGGTAGAAAGTTTGTTACAAAATAAACACAAGCAAATGAAACTTTTCTTTTTCGTCAGTCAGTTTTGTTTCAGAGTTGCAATTTGTGTTAGGATTAATGTGGATGCAAATGATTCCAATTAATATTAATGGAATACTCAATGTGTCCACAGCTGCAGACACCAATAAGGAAAAAAGAGCCAGTTGTCGTCACTGGTCCAATTGTATGTAAAAAATGTATAATCTGCAAATGAGACAGACAATCCATTAGAAAAAGATTAATTCAAAAACCAATTAACCAAAGAAGCTTACGTGTGGTATATGAGATGTTGGTGGCAATGGTAAGCCGTGAAAATTTTGTCCTTCTGGAACGAAGAACTGTGGCTGAGGTGGAGGTGGTTGTGGCGGCGGCTCCGGCTCACCTTGAGCTGGAACTTGATCATCTCGATTCATGACGAGAAATGAAAAATGCAAGATAAAATACTAGTAATTAAATGCCACAAGTGTTTTAAACATCGTCGAATAAGCAGTTAGGTTTCCTACCTGGAAATTGAATTTTCGCGATTGTGCCATGGATCACCATCACGTAAGTGAGTAAGGGTGACTTTTCCCCTTAATAATACAATAACCAACGAAGTCACAACATTATTGTGAGAAATGAGTTCAGCGAGCTTTACTCGTGGAACAAAAATGTCACATAAGTGTTGCTCGACCGTGCACTTGCTTTTACGCAAAGTGAAAGGTTAACAAGTGTATATTATTGTCTGTTTTAGTTTAGAATTCCAAAGTTACCAACGAAAGAAGAAATAATGTATATCATGAGATTCCATTTCAATCGGGGAGCCTTTAGCCGACGGAGAAAGTGGACGTTTCGCCAGAAATCGACAAAATTCAGACATGAATATAAGTACTGTAGCTTTTCTCCTCGCTACTCCAAGGCTTGGTTGCGGGTCCTTGTAGTTCTCATCCTAGGCAGTCTAAAATGCAAAATGTAAAAAAGTGCAACATGCTAGATGCAAGAGTTGGAGAAGAGCAAACTGTGACTCTATCTAGAGAGATGAGTCTTTTGTCGCAATTCTCAATAAAAGAAAACTGAGCCGAGGTTACTATGCAAACATGGCTTTATTCAAGTGCCACTGAGTGCCGGAACAATGAAGCTGTTACTTCCAACTGGAACTTGTGCTTCTACTGCTCCCTTCTCCTACGGACTGACGAGTCAGTCGGGCACTCCTCGCATTTAAATGCTACAATTTTTGTCTACATTATAATACTAAACAAAGTTCTTATAATTATATGAGTCAAAACACAATAACTATCATAATATTACCATACTTCTATTTCTGGACCTCTCACCCTCTGTCCACATGAAATATACTCCACCATATTCCAAATCTTACAATTATAACACAATACTTATATAAACTATAATGTTAATTCTATATGATAATATTTTAACCAATTTATTTCTCCTCCGCTTTTGGTCATAAAAACTCTTCTCGTCGGTTTTTCCTTTTACTGGAGCTACTCTAATATTCTGTTTGAGACTGCTCACGCACTCACGCAATCTCATTGATATGCGCTGCACGTTCATCTCATGCTCCCTTTCCACTCCACTTTTATGTGTTTTTATTTCATGCACTTTATTCATTACTTTAATCTAACTACTCACTTATTTACGTAACCTAACATTAACTAATCATAATCCTACTATAACACTGAGCAATCATGGCTGTTTTATTACTGAAGCCACTGAATGCCGGAGTGGTGAAGCTATGACTTCCAACTGGAACTCGTGCTACTACTGCTCTCTTCTCCTACGGACTGACGAGTCAGTCTGACATTCTCCGTATTTAAATGTCAAAACTTAGTCTACATTATATTAATACAAAAAAGTCTTATAATTAAACTACTCAAAAAACACAATAACTATAACAATATTATTACAATTCTATTTCATGGACCTCTCCCCGTCTGCCTGCATGAATTTTACTTCATCACGGTCCGAATTATAAAACTACAACATAATACATATATAAACTATAATATTAATTTTATATCATATCATTCTACACACTTTCTTCCTTCTCCACTTTTGATCATAAAAAATCTTCTCCGTCGGCTTTTTCTTTTCACTAGAGCTCATCTAATATTCCCTTTGAGACTGTTCATGCACGCACGCAGACTCATTGATATGCAGTTTTATGAATTTTTATTTTATGCATTTTACTCATTATTGTATTCTAACTATTTAACCATTTAAGTAACCTTACATTAACTAACAGTAATCCTACTACAACAATTAACTTTTTCATTTTCATTTACACTGTCACTGTCACAAAAATAACCATTAGAGAGTTGCTAGGAGCCAAATTTTGGCTCAGTACAAAGTTGTGCGTTTCCATTGTAAGTCGCTCCGTTTTGTTTACGCCGCTCATTCTTGATCGGTAGCCAAGCTACCCGTTGGAGTAGAGATAACATTTTGGACTTGGACTAACTAATAAGCTAGTTGCAAGTCACACGATCACCTTGTCAACGGTTCAATTGTTTATATGCTACAGACAGCCTACTAATTATTACTGGAAACCGGTAGAATTAAGATATAGTACAATATGTCACCTACTGTAAATCAAAATCCCACTCGACAAGAAAACTATTTAGGTAATTTATACCTTCGTATAGAATAGTTATGCCCGTCATGATACCGGATGTCCTCACAATAGCTTCATGTTCAATATTTGGTATACGTATTTTGTTATTTCAGCGGTAATGGCATTTATTTATTTCTAAGCAAATGTACTGAAGCTTATGATTAAGTCAAACATTAATTTACAAAATGTTAGATAATGCTACATTTAAAATTATTATTTATTTGTATCCTATTATTCTTCGACCAGAACCTAAACAAATTTAATTCCTTATTTGTAACTCATTAATATTTATTTACTACGTTGTAAAATTATTCTTAATACTGCCATAAGTCAATGGAATTGTATGTTTATGTGATTGAACTATGAAATTAAATAATAAAAACGTGTGTCTTTTAACGCATCCTAATGTATGCATCGTGCTATTGGTTAAATGATTTACATTTTCTACCCCTGAGCCGCTGTCATTCTCGTACTGTATCAACAAGGCGACGCTATTCATACTTTGACTGGAACTGGACCAAGGTAAGACTAATCACGTGACAAAAAGGGCTCTAATTGAAATATAGATGAGTGCGACGAATAACAAATCATCTATATTCTGTGGATGCGACAAAGAGTAGGTACGTATTCTTTATATCGGTCAGTACGCCATATTATTTGCCGCTAGCTTGTGCCGAGTAATTGAAATAAAAAATCGTTCTTTACTTATTGTTTGAACAATCTTTTTTTACAGTGGAATGACTCCAATTAATTGATACTGGCTGCTGCATTATGTGTTATGAATAAAACCATTCACATGCATAAATTTTATTAAACGTTTGGTCATAGATGACAATAACAAAGTCCAACGACGAATGTCTTATGGCAGAGTATATTATTTTTTCCAAATACTTACATATCTACTTCAGATAGGCAACGATTTCAATAATTTTTTAACGTGCAAAATTTTTTTAATTTTTTTATTTCCGTGCAAAACTCAAAAGTAAGTCGCAATCAGTGTTTGTTAGGGAACGACAAAGAAATGTGTACGGATAAAGCTCAACTAAATACCCATTTTATAATTGCTCAAAGGTGAAACCATTTACATTGAAGCTATGTAACATTGCCCTGTTAGTAATTTATTTTTGTGTAGTTAAATTTGCAATATTTGAGTGAGTCATTTCTAAGTTAGAATAAAATCCTGAGTATAAATAATAGAATATATTTACATATATTGTTGAGCTAATCGTGAGCCTTTTTATATTATCATATCATATCATGCTGGAGAGAGATTCGAGAGATTTTAGAGAGAGCAACAAATTACAAAAGGTTAAACTTCTGGACTTTGCCAACTTAATGATTTATTCTTGTTGTAAATATGCATGTAAGTAATTGATGTTTGTAAATAAAAATATTCAGGTAGTTTTATTTCTGCAAAAAAATTAATACTATGCATTTTCTCATCTTTTCCATTTCTTTCACTTTCCAGGTGAAAATGTTTTCTCCACGAAAGATTTTCCATTTCTGAAATTGGAACGGCACCACGAAACGAACCCTGAGAACATTAGTGATCTCGGTGAATCAACGTCCACACCAATTAATGTAGATGGTCCTACGTTATCTTAATTAATATTAGCCGCTAACGGGGAGCTTCTGAAACTATTGACAAAAAACCCACAACTAGAACTAGCAGTAGTTATTAGGGGCTGTCCATATAGAAGCTTCTCTATGGGGAGGGTTAGAGGGTATGGAGACTCCCATTTACCTCCATGTTAAAAGCGTGACTAAATAGGGTGACTGGGTCATGAAAATCACCGATTTTGGAGAAACTTCTATATGGACAGCCCAGCCCTATACCACCAGAACTAAACCATCATCATAATTGTCATGAAAATATTTCGATTGTTTTAACGGAAAGTTCCAGAGCCTATAACTCTTATTTCTCATATATTACTGGAAGAACTGCATCGAGTGAAATGAGAAAATCCTATGCAAATACATTCATGTGTGACTGTTTTATGATCATGATATGATATCATAAAGATGGTGAAAGCAAAAACTGTGGTACGGTCTTTCATCAAACTAGCTGACAATGACAATTTAAAAACAAAGCCCTTCTCAAAAAATAAAAATTGTCATCAGCAGTGAGTTTTATTAGTCCAAAAAACAAATAAATAAAATTAATTAAATTGTAACAACATACATACGCGAGAAAACTAGTAACTTGTAAAGGTTTTTAAGACAAAAAAAGTTTTATTTTTCGGAGCAAAAATTGCAGCCGCCCAACACCGGGCTCGAACCGGCGACATTTAGGTTAAAAGCCTAACGCTCTACCGACTGAGCTAGCTGGGCTAATTGTTGGTTGGTATCAATAATGTCTTAATTCTAATTCAAAAACCTTGAAATTGAAAATGCAGATTATCACAAAAAGCTACTATGTATCATTTTTATCGTGTCATGTCATGTCAAGTCACTTATGTCAAAAATTCTTCATCATAGTGTACACTTACTGATTTGTTTTATTAAAAATAGCACTAAAACTTCTTTATCGCATATTCTAATTTCAAAAATCGCAAATATTGAAACTAGGCAAATGGCTAACTTTGTAAGTTTTTAAAATTCGCTACAGCTTTACTTAAATGTTTTTTTGCGCGATGTCAGAAGATACGTATCCATTAGGCCGTTTCAGTGATTATAACCGTTCGAACAGTTTTGACGTAAAAATAAATAAAAAACACTAAAAATTCCAAATCCAGTTACGTTATGATCGCTTAGGGTTGCCGTTTTAGCATTTCGGTTCATTTCGGTTCAGTTTCGTTTCAGCCTCGGTTCGGCCACTTTTTTTCATCGACAAGGAAAATGAAAACACACATTTTGTAGAGAATTTTGTGGGCTTTCAGGAACCGAGGGTTCGACTTTGGTACCACGGAAAACAAAATAGCAGTATTGCTTGGATTCTAAAAAGGCAGTAAAAAAACCGAACATTTCGGTTTTTCATGGGTTTTTGAGAAATATTGTGCTATATGGCATATGCCGGTTGCCACATGAATAGTGGAATTCCCGGTTCCTGAAAGCCCACAAAATTCTCTTCAAAATGTGTATTTTCATTTTCCTTGTCGGTAAAAACAAGTGACCGAACCGAGGCTGAAACGAAACTGAACCGAAATGAACCGAAATGCTAAAACGGCAACCCTACCTTATGCTGCATAATTCGATGACTTCATCGTTTTCATTTCTCCGTATCAGAGGTATGACAAACTAAGGGGAATGATGTTCCTCTATTATTTAAAAAATGTGAAACTAATGAAGTAGACATTTTTAAATGTTAGAATCTGCGTTCAGTGTATAAACGTACGAATTCAACCTCTAATTGCGCCCAGAACAAAATATACTGATAATTTTTAACTTCAGTCAAACCGCAAATGTGACAGTTAACCCCGATATTCACGAAATGGTGTTTTATATTCTGATAGATAAAAGTAATTGTAGTGCTTTCGTAATATACAAATGGGCGGTTGATGGTTTTCCCCGTAACCATTCATTGAATTCTTTTTTTTTGTTGTAATTGAATATTCCGTCCATTGGATTATCAGGCTCATTTCTATGAAGGTAGGAATAATATTATATGTGGCGAGCAAAGTATCTCATTTTAAACGCGTCTTTTGTTCAATGTACGAAGTGAGTGTTTGTGCATAAACAATGAAGCAGTGAATTTGTTATCCTCTGTATAGATTAGGGGTGTCTCAATAAACGTACTTTATCGTTTAAACGAACGTAAACGAGTTGTTTAAACGTTTTCGTTTAATAAACCAATTTCATTTAAACGGCTTTGTTTAAACGAACGGAAACGTTTAAACGATTATTATCTGCATTTAAAAATGCACGCCGGAATTAAAAAATAAGACGAAAGATATGGGAAAGACAGATAAAATAAGCGCGGCGGAAAGGGCGATAAAAATATTCACCATTCTTTAATGGAAATAAATTATTTCGTGGTGGTTATCACTGTATTGATGTACCATTCAATGATTTTTTTCTTCTTTGAACCACTTTAGTGGTCAGTTCACTAGATTATCAGGGGTTTTCCAACGAATGGAGGAATAATTTTATATGGGACAAGTACAGTAACCCATATTAAACGCCTCTGTTATTTCAATGTACGAAGTGGAGAAATGGCCATTTTTAATCGAGTACGGGGTTTGAAATATGCTGCATAGAAACAAAAGTTTCCCATGCATTTTCTCCAATGAAGGCAACCGCTTCGTCAGACAGGAATAGTTCATCTCCTGTGACGTAGGTGGGAATCTCGTAAACCCGTTTTTGAAAAATAAAAAACAAGAAGATCAAGCAAAAATGTTAGACAAATAATTTATAACTAATTCCGTCGACCTGTGTGTTACGTAATATAAAGAAACAAAAATTTATACAAATAAAACAAATCGTTACACAATGTAGAAGTAACCGTTTCAAAATAATTCACAAAAACACGATATGACCAGTGACCAGAACATTAATCTTTTATATCATTAATATGTGATCTACAGGAAAAAGGTTATTTTTTGTATAGTTTAGTTATTTTCTTGTATACTCTTTATTTTTGTATAATTTCTGTTATGGACAAATCGGTCGTCGCCATATTAACGACTGTTAGCATTCTTTTATTCCTATATAATATTTTGTTGAGTAGACTATCAGGCTTAATCCCACTAAGTTAGCAATGAATTTATTTACGGGAAATTCAATATCCATTTTTAAACGTTTCTCGTCCATTAATACATTAAGGAACGGAACGAAAATTATTGCGAGGATGAAGTTTGTAATGTTGTATTACATAATTTTATCCAGGTAGCGGTTAGTTTGTTGCTCCCTCGTATGTTTTGTTTTGTAATCTGATATGGCTTGTAGTATCGTTTTCCCTTATAATTCCCAGAAAGATCAAAGCACTGAATCAGTTTCAAGATTGCTGTCGAAGAGCAGTTTGACGTTGCCTCAGCGATTAGCTACATATATATAATGCACCAATAAATTTTTACTCAATGTAGAAGTAAGTGTTTATCACAGAATGTTTCAGTGGTTTATTTAAACAACAGAGAATATCCATGATGTAGCCAAAAACCAGAAATTAGTAGGGATGTCGCAATAAACGAACGTTATCGTTTAAACGAACGAAAACGAATCGTTTAAACGGTTTCGTTTAACAAACGAATTTCGTTTAAACGCCTTTGTTTAAACGTTTCTTATCTCCATTGACAAATGCACGCCAAAATTAAGAGATAAGACGAAAAATAAGGAAAACAGAGATAAGATAAGAGCTGTGGAGGAGAAATAAAAAATTCAATGGAAAAAAATTATTTTGTTTAAACGTAACGTTTAAACGTTTTTTCGTTTAAACGTTATTTGTTTATTAAACGAAACGTTTAAACGAAGACCGTTTTCCTACGTTTAGTCATCCCTTGAAATTAGTGATTTTATTTGTAATTCTAAATATGCTTACGTGGCCTCAAGAATATATTTATAGCACAATTTAGTACTCCATTGGACACACACATTATCGCTTTAACAGCTGAAATAAAGTAAGATCATAAAGGATTTTCAAGATTATTTTAATCTAGATAAATAATAATGGAAGAGTCTCAAGAATCAATTAACTTAGATAGCAACGGCCCGCCAAATCAAGGAAAACCCCAGGTGATCGCCGTGACCTTGGTCCTATGGTCCATCAGGGTGACCTGGACCTTGACCTTGGCCCAAGATATTTACCGAGTTGGAATGTTCTAGTTCTGATTCTGCCGCGGTTGTGAATCATGCAGCGTTTCCGTTTGGCCTATGATTCGACAAGGCTGACCTGATAGGTTCCCATTATTAAGTGGTTGACAAAAGTGGTGCTCGGACACCGAGGGGCTGGTTAAATTTATTTAAAAGAATCAAAATTATACATGGACACGAAATCATAATTTCAAAAAAATCATTTCAATTTAAATCATAATTTTATTTATGAGCACAATAAATTCCAGCTGTTTTTCGCAATAAAGCAAATTAAACACGAAATCATAGTTGCTATAGTGAAAAGTAGCTATATAAAAGTTATACATAACTTAATTATAAACGTTTATTTTATTTTTTCTAAATTTTTAGAAATTAATTATCAATTAAATATACCATACAGAATGTATTTTGGCTTGGTTAAAAATATTAGTGCATTATAGTTACAAATTAAACGAAAAGACGGTGGCTCTTAGTCTCGAGAAGGTCCTCGCAAAAGACAGAAGTCTCTTTTCTTGTCTTAGAATAAAAATGTACGTTTCAATTAGAAATCTTCCCACTTTCCTAGCATTTTATTATTGACGCACTGCTCACGACTCCCTTTGTTTCGGGAATGCACCTTTTTATATTTTCTAAATATTTCCTGTTAGAGCATCCA